>JANDBE010000047.1:14247357-14257477 GCA_024320915.1 Erigeron philadelphicus | reverse complement strand
TCATCTCATTTAAAGATATCGGTGTCTAACGTGATTGAGTATTGTTGTTATTTATACTAAGTAAATTGTAGACACAATAATTGAAGCCTTTTATTGATATGAGAGCGGGTACATTATCAAGTAAATAGTTATAATGTTGAACGGAGAAAACTAAATTAAATTAACAAAATATGTAATTTAACAAGCAGATTTCGGCTTAACCACAGACAACCTAAACAGTTTGATTAACATCAAAATGATCATAAATCATAAAAAGTGTAGATTCAGGTAAGGTTTTATATGCATAAATATAGACCTGCAAATACTACGGCATCCTAAAAGGCAAATAGAACTAGAAAAAATTTAGTCTCAAACCTAACAACTATCAACAGAAATACCACAAAAACAAATACCATCAAAGCAAAACGTTTAAACAAAACGAGATTCATGTCTGTTTCTATATTTACAACTTCTAGATTAGTACAGTACTGAATATACCCAAAGAGGTGACCTCGACGTTTAGTATCAGCATGGCTTCTAGTTCCACGGACTGGGGAGTCTGGCATCCCTGAAAACGGAAGTGCCACCTGATCCTGCGGGTGAAGGAGAAGGAGAGGTGGCAACATAGTTGGTTCCTGTTACAGATACCGTTGGCAGGATTCCTAAATTACCTTGTTGACCAGTTTGAGTTGGAGCAAAGCGTGATGGGCTAATAGCAACAGCCCCTAAATTCCCTCGTGAAGGGTTTGGAACCTGCATGTCAAGTTGCTAATTAAATAACAAACTTATCTTACAAGAAAAAATCCAAAAACCAGTAGGATATTAGAGGAGGCAATTAAAACCATTGCCTTATATATGGATAAATTTGGGATATGTGACGGGTCAGTTGAGTATATTGAAATAATAAAGGTAAAAAGGAAACTGCTGTAATGGTATAGAAGCTGCCCAAGGTATAGTCAGATTTTAATGTATTAATTTATGAATAAATACACAAACAGTTGACTGGAAAAAGTTCTGTTTCAAGCCAACGTTAGCTAAAAAAATTCTCATGTGACCGGATTCATTTGGTCCCAAGCCACCCAGTCCTGCCAGGCCATTTGGCCACCTTATTCACATAGGTAGAAATTTCTTTAATTAATCATTCTTCAAGATAAATGCCATATTTACAGGAATTTTTATGAAAATAACTTAAAAACTAGCTTGCACTTTAATTTCCAACAAAGCAATAAATCCCACTTGACGCAGATTGCCAAAATCCCACCATAGACAGATAAGAGAGGCAGTAAGCCATTACACATATAAGTTGCTAAGAATCACATGTACAGGCTCACACCAACAATGATCTAGATTCTAGATACTCCCGATAGTAGATAGGTTTCTTTAAAAGAGTTACCCCCTGTATTACAGGTTGTAAATAGAGATTATACGCTCTACATGACCACACACTTGTTGTAGATACGGTGGCCCAATTAGAACAGATTTACCAAGAAAGAAGTTGATCCGGCTTCTATTTTACCTCTATAAAGGTTTATTATGCTGGAACAAGTCATATGGGTCGCATGATTCAAAAGTGACCTGAGGTGTATATAAATGCTTAAAACTTCTTATATTGTTTTATTTACAGAAAAGAAAGATTGGTATTTTGAGAGTGTAGTTTTGGCAATCATAATTAATCCAAGTATTACTTTTAGTATTCAAGTAAAAGGACCCAAAAAATATTGCCTCATCCCTGGCCTGTTTTGACACATGTTGATAAATCACGTGTTTTAACCAAAATCCGTTTCTAACATGTTACCAAACCCTCACGACCAACCAAATTTGCTACCTACAGTTACAAGACACACATGAAAAAAAGATTTAAGGAATCATAATGTAATGAGCGAAAGTAAAATGGGAAGGAATAGAAACACAAATAAAATAATTTGGATAGTCAATTGGGAAGTATTGGAATTGCCTAACTTAGTAACTGTGTTAAGAGGCATCAATCTAAAAAGAAACAACTACTCAAAAGAAGCCGAAGTCCTGAGATAAGATGCTAAACTGAAGTTGGGTTGTTACTTGTTACTGGTGGTTATAATATAATAGAATGCTCCCTGCATCCAAATTACTAAATTATGTTAATTTATTAGTAACAAAAAATGTTGCAACAGTGATTAATTGATTGCAGACATGTTAAGAAGTTCTCCCAATATCTAGTAAGTTTAATGATATAGGAAAAGCATATTGAGATTATCAAAATCTGAAATGGAGAGGATACAGATCAATTGATGGTGCTAGAGAAACTGAGTACGACATAATCTAGAAAATGAGACCAGGCTTGCTGTTCATTACAAACACAATCGAAACCAAAGAAAGACCAATGTGACCAATGTAGCATAGAAAGTTACAAACATGATGAAATCAAGAACATATGTGGAGGTGTTGCTTTTTCAGTTATCATGAGTGACTTCTTTTAACTGTCACTTTTCATAAGAACTAAAGATTCTAAAGGAATTTGATGGATAGAAATTTGGATTTCCTTACTTGTCATGCAACTATGCAAGGTAAGCATATAGAAATTCTAAATTCCCTTATGATTAAATTCTCTTAAAATCTTTGAACCATAATGTTTCCTGATTGAAGTTCAATATAATAAACTTAAGTTCAAACAGAATGCAAAAACATGAAGTAGGGCTGTAGGGGAATAAACTCCCCAACATTTACACAAAATATATGTTTTTACTTCATGACTTCATGTTCACTGATATCATTTAACTCTTAGTTCAGTTCAATAAGATATTCACTCCAACTAAAATTCTTACAAATCCATTATGTTTTCCAACTTTTATGTCTCACTATGAGTATGGAAAATTTACCCTATATCATAGCAGCTAAAGCATACTGATTGCAAGCTAGCAAAAAAAACTTAAAAAAGAAAAATTAAACAATAAGCCTCGTTTGATTACTCCTTGAAAATATTTTACCTTATTATGTGTAGATTTATTCTGAGTTCAATAACATTTGTGGGGTGTTCAATAAATAAGAACCAAACAGATAGATAATGCAAAGAATAAGACTACCCCACGAATAGCGTGTATCCATGCCAATATCATATTATCATTGGCTTACACATTTATTGGATATAAACACCAATAATTTTGAACCAAACCAGGCCATAACTAGAAAATATCGGTCTAGAATACAATTTGCCAGGGAAAGCTTTACAAGAATGTTAAATAAATTAAAAAAATTATAGTTTAAATGCTCACCGATTGAAGAAAATGAGCAAACTTATATACTATAAGTTCTTATATGAAACATTATATGAGGGAAAAAAAAAACTCCAATAGAGTACCCTCTTATGAGGGACTTCAATAATCATAAACATTAGATTCCCTGTTAAAATATCTTACAAAATGTTACAACTTTATGTCTGAAATTTTGTTAGGAAGAACACGTATGACAACAATAACTGGAATAGCAGATATTGAAGGTTGAGAGAAAATTTCCTTTCAGGAGAGAAGACAAAGATTGTGCAGCATCATTCCCCACTGTGAGATAGGATGTGAACTTTGTATATGTTAAAGAACACAAAAAGTGATGCCAAAATGCATTTGACTGAAAAAGTGAAAGGAATTCACAAGAGCATGATATGATTATATGTGTAGATTTTGGCCAAATTTTGTCAGGGCAGATATTTTCAAAGCATATCACATTAGATGGCACACATGTGTCCTTAACATCATTTGCAAAATGCTAGTTACTTAAGTGTTGCTAAATCATGTTTTTATCCACCTCTCAATGAAACAGTAAATTAATCTCTATAAATGAATTTCTCCTAAGGATCGGAGATAGCCTCATCTATCTAATCAACACCAAAAGACTAGATGGCAAAATTCTCTGGTCATGGTTCAATCTGGCAAGCAAATGAGACTGCCTGAATGACGAGAACAAATATAGCTTGATTACTTAAATCACGTCTCCACACGTTTCCAGTTATAAAGACTGAGTGACTGACTATATTTAAAGTACAAAAACGGACATTTATTTGTAAGTGATAAGACTATTTATCCATCTCAATTCAATTTTTCTCTGAATCATATATATTCCTCGATGTATATATTGGTGGCTCATAATCACTGATAATAGATGAATTGACAGCAAAAAAAAAACCTAATTCTTAAAAATGGAGCTAAACTGATCTCCTATGCTATATTCTATCTTACTACTGGTACTTCCAATTTTAACAGACAACAAACATAGCTCTAGTAACATAAACATAATACAACTATAGCTCCTTTTGTACAGAATCTTATTATGATGATCCAAAATAATTATATAAACGAAACTATTTGGATATTTTCTAGCACTATCATGTACAAGCTCTTCTCTATAGCTTTGATGTAAAATTTTGATATATAGTATGACCATTTAAGGGCTCCAACAAGATATTTACACATGAAAAAGGGCATGAGCTATTACCATACTGAAGGGGCCTCGCCTATGAAAAGAATCTGAAGACGGTGATATGCTGTTCATCCTTGTCATATTGCGGGGGTGTATATTTGGATTCAACAAATCATCAGCATCTGCTCCGTCCACATCAGCAGCACAGTTACCATCTGAACCAGGCCGTGGGGTGACATGTCTGCTCATTGAACCAGAGTCATTCGAAACATCAACTTGGAGAGAAATGGATGGGCGACCAGTAATTCCTTGCACATTACTTCGTCTCCGTAGCTCTTCTTCAGCATTCAGAATCTATTAAGCATCATTATAATCCACCAGTTAAATATTATAAGCCATACAAAGCAAATCTCATACCAGATGCAAAACAAACATGTAATCACCTGTTTCAAGACTTGTACCAACTTATGTTTTCTTTCATTTAAAACTTGCAGCTTCTCTTCGATTTCCTTCTTCCTTTTCTCTATGTCAGTTAGCGTTTCATCTTTAGGGGGCTGCAGAAAAATATACATAACAACAATCACTCAGAACTTCATAACTACAGGCAAAAATCAATAATTACTCTTTATTTATCGTAAATCAATTTAGATTAAGTGTCTTGAGCAGCCATTTACACTATCAGACGTGGTTGGATAATACTCTTAGATCTAAAATCCCCTTGTACAGTAAGAATATAAGGAGTAAAGTATATCGCAATTATCTCCTCTTTTCAGGATAACTTTGGGAATAGCATCGATACAAACAAGTACACTTTTACGAAGAAGATGGGAGCAACTAGATCAATAGAAACATAATTATGCGATAAATGTATGGCAGGCAATAACAGATATTTTTCAAATTCCATAGAAGATGTAACTGAAATTTTTTAAACTTTTACATTTAGCTATAGTACTCGGAGAAACATGCCATAGTAAATGAAGATGTCACCCATATCTACCTACAAGGTACAGCCATCTATATATCACAAGTTCACATGTCTAATCCATACAAAAATAAATGAGCATCACACGAGATTTTCAACTCAAAGGTGAGATCCACCCATCTTAAAAAAAGTAGACACGCTGCTTGACTCCTTATATTCTGTCAAAAACCTTGTGTATATTATGTATATTTGACGCAGACACTATATACAAAAAAGTGTAAAATTTTCAATTTTGTTTCTAAGGTAAAAAAAAAACAAAAAGTTTCAGCTTTCTTTATGTTTGACTGTGGACTAAATACATGTTGAAGACGCATATATTCGATTTTCTCGTCTTCGGGTTCCAATCAGTTCAAAGACGACTAACAACTGCATTATTTGTCAGTTTCAAAAAGGAGGCACACTTGGTATATTCGTAATCACAATGATACTCTCTCTAACTACATACATCCCTAAAAAACGCTGATTTGTTACATTGTTACATTCCATATGCCAAACATTTCAATTTGCTTTTTTTAGCTTTGACAAAAACATAATAACCTAAATCAAACCTAAAGCTAAAAGCTTGATATCAGGGCTACTCGGAAAGCGAGTGGTCCCTGAGATCAGTAACTTGGATACCTAGGTTAAACTAAAAAATAAAAAAAAATAAAAAATTCTTATTCATTCATTTAATGTATAATGTATTATATATTAAGGGGAATGATATACCAGTGGCTGAACATCAGACGCTGGAGGCTCTTCCTGTGCAACATCAACCGCCGCGGTATCCGAATCATTTTCGGCTTGAACCACGGCACAAGGATCATTACAGTTGACCACTTTTTCATCAGCCGCAACACCATTCGATTGATTGGCGATGTCTGGTAAAGAGCCGCCACCATTTGATTGAATTGGGATAGAAGAATCAGTGGAATTAGGGTTGGATTGTTGAACAAGGCGAGAGAGTGCTTTGGAGCGACGGTGTAAAAGGGTTTTGAAATCTTTTGGAGAGATTTTTGGGGTTGGCATTATCCATTTATGAGGTGTTGGTGTTGGTGTCGGTGACGGTGACGTTGTAGTGGTGTCTGGTGGTGGGGTACGGTGGTTGTGGTGGTGGTGGAGGTTTCCTTTGTATAACGATATCGCCACCATCTCTTCTGTACACGCTCCCAGGCTATCTGAAAACTTTTATAAATTAAGTTTGAAAATTTTATAAAAACATATTTAAAAAGTAAATACCGGTAAAATAAAAGGCATTCTAGATTTTACCCATAGTCTGAAATTCGATCTTTAGGATAACAAGTCTTGAAGTTTTCCTCCAAATACTTGTAATGACCTATGGTCAGCATCTCGTTGCTTAGGATACGTGCAAGACTTCACCATTATTCAATGAGGTTTTTCCGATTTCGCATACCGACTGGATGTTCAAAAATAAAAATAATAATTTAATTTAATTTAATTAATAGAATATTTGTATCAAACTTCATCGGTTAAAATTGTTCTATATATATTTACCTTAGGTATATAAACCTCTATGTTAGGTTGAGCCGTTGAGGTAATACTATTTACCTTTTAAAAACATGTTTAAAAAAAGAAGTGTTTGTATTATAAATTTTGATATATTTTTATAATATATTGTACAGGTAGCTAATGCACAGTATTAGTAAGATAATCAATTTTTTTTTACTAATATCATCTCCCATTTAAAAAAAAGAGAAAATTACATTTTGATCCCTTAAGTTGGCAAAATTTACAGTTTTTGCCCTTAAGTGAATTAATTACAAAAAGCCCCCTAAACTTGGTCCTTTTTTTCATTTTACACTCCGTGACCTTTCGGAGTTAAAGTTTGGTCATTAGCCCTTACACGTGCCAAACACGTGAGAACAATTTCGTCATTACCTTTTATACCAAAAGTGAAAAATAAACAACTTCAGAGACCAAAAACGTAAAAAATCTTGATCTGGAAAATGAACTTTTATTAACGACTTAGGTTAAACAATAATTTAATTTAATTTATTATGAATCTTGCCAAGTTGAGAGACCAAAAATGTAAAAACTACTCTTATATAATTGATTAACCCAGAAAACCAACACTGGTTTTATTAGTGAATTAGGTTAAACAATATTTAATTTAATTTAATTAGAAAAATATTGTATCAAAATTCAGTACAAATTGATTTATATTTATTTACCTTATGTGTATATGACCCCAAACGAGCCTATATCTTAGGTTAAGATAACATTGTTTACATGTTAAGGGTGCGTTTAGTTCAAGAAAACTCTCCTGTTTTTCATTTTCATTTTTCAAAAAAACATGGAAAACAAGAAACACGTTCAAATTGTATTTTTCTAGAAAAGTTTTCCTGGAAAATGAAAATTCTCTTTCCCAAATTTTGCACTAAAATTAGAAAACTGTTTTTTTTAATTTTTGTTTTCACTTTTCTATTTTTCAAACCTTTTATAAACCTAAAATTAGAAAACAAGTGAATTTGAACATGTTTTCTAGTTTTCTAAAATGAAAAGTTGAAAACTCCATCTTTTATTTTGAACGCGTTTTCAAAATTTTCAAGGGTTTTTTAGAAATGTAAAACCCTTTTCATTTTCTCGAAAACTAAAAATGGAAAACTTGAAAACATTTTCTCGAACTAAACGCGCCCTAAATGTTAGTAGTGTTAGTATTATGTTTGTAATTACTTCAAGAAAACTCCACTGGTGGGACTCAAACTCCACACCTACACCAATAGTTTAGCTAAGACAATCATAGCATACTGAATACGATCAGTTACCTCAACACTATGTTCCAACTGTCTGTTGTAGAAGAAGGTTGATCTGGTAGTTGCCTCATTGAAAACAAAACCAGGCTTTGAGTGTATGTATATTGTGAAATTCTCATGATCTGCATTCTGTAAGCTCATCAACTTTAAATATTCAATTATGCGTCTAAAATATGTTTTTCCTGATCAAAGGCACACAAAAAAAACACATAACTTCAACTTCATGGTTTTGCCTTTTCTAAACATTTTCCTCCTATATATATAGCAGCCAATGCAGACACCAAAATTACGGAAAAGTCTACATAAAGCAAATAATATAGCAATACTCCCTCTACTGATATCTTTATGATTCGAGAATCAAATACTAATATGTAGAATTGGAAAAATCTCAACAAGCTCACGGCAGACCAACCATGCCCATCACATGAGAGGTAAATCAAGCTCACAAGGCGGCTTGCTGTAATGGCAGTCCAAGCAACTAATCATAGGGGCGTAATTGAGCCGACTAGTGGCAGACTTAGAACCTAATACTACTAAATCGCAAAACATATAGACCTAGTTCATTTTTCTCTTGGACCTAGTGCATTTTATAAAAATCATATTTTTTAACGAAATAGAGCCATGTGGTTCAAGTGCACGACACCAGGCACCCTTGGATGTGCCCTTGGAGCCGGGTCAATCCGACACACTGCCAAGCTCGAGCTTGACTCCATAACCGAAGTTAGTATCAACGGATTCGCTAGTTTTGAGCTCGGGTCAACATTTTTTTAGCTTGACTCGACTTGTCATGATTAGATAATACTGTCTTTATGTTATAATACATACACATAAAGGATAACATTGTAAAAATGCCACAAGCATAATAAGACTCAAGGTCTTGACAAGCCGAGTATCTGATATTCAAGCTCTACTCGATTACACCTCTACATCAACCTTCACCGAAGAACTTTTTTTTAATTATCGTAAATAAAGTTCCTCCTTGGAGATTAAACTCGGAACCAACTAGGTTACACATTATATTATAAGAAAATTTCGGTTTATCAATTACAAATTCCATTTTAAAAGGTAAGCTTAAGTAATTATCTAATGTAAGCAGCTAAAATGAGAAAAAAACAATTTTAAACACCAGCATTTCCATTTTCAGTCATGAATCATAAATATGTATGTAACGTAATGTGAGATTATAATTCTCGATTAAAATCGAAACAATTGTGTTTATTAATTTTCATATCTATAAGTGCTACAACAACTAATTAAATTAAACTATATCTATTCATCAAATATAACTTATATCTAAGCATAAATTCAATTTGATTATAAAAAAAATATAAATTAAATTAAAACACACACATACACACACAAACCTTGAAGAAGTTATGCCAGAGGAAATCAAGTGGAAGATTCTCTTTAACAAGAAAAAGGAAAGCTATTTTCTCCTTTTTCTTCATTATATTATTATTATTATTTTTTATTTTGACATCATCAAATACAAAATCAGTAGATGAAGATGAAGTAGATTGAAGTCTAAATAAACCGAAGAAATAAAATAAAAAACAAAATAAAATAAAAGATAATAAAATTAGAAATTTTTTGGATATAAATTGACGTCTTGAAGTAACAGCTGCAAATTTCTTCTTCACTGTCATAATAATTATGTGATTTGTGAGTAGGGTAAAATGTGGATTTAGATGGTGGTGGTACGGCGTCGTTTTGCCGTTCGTAAATGAGGTGATGTTTTTGAACAAGCGGAAGACAGAATGGGACAGAAATGAAAGGCACGTGTGCACGTGACTGACTTGGTGTTGTTTATTCTAAGAAATTGTTGTTGTGATGTTGTTGGGGTCATAGTTATCGAGTCGTTATTTTCTACTCGACTCGAAATCTGAAACGTAATTCGAATCGTAAGAATCAGAATATCTGATAAAATATAATTTTATAATTATACCGAAAATATCATACGAAAATGTACAAAAGTCATAGGAAAAGGCCGTTTTGGGGCTCGAAGGTCGACCCATGACAA
>JANDBE010000047.1:13814987-13825312 GCA_024320915.1 Erigeron philadelphicus | reverse complement strand
CATATGTCGAAAACTAATAGAAGAGTATCTGTCTATTTAAGTCAATTTGTGGATGACTTGAGTAATTTTATTGGTGTGGATACTCATTTGGTTGAACAATTTGGGGGTAATAAGGATGGTGGAGAAGAAACAAGGGTTGAAAAATATGTGGGTAATAAGGATAATATTGAAGAAAATGTGGGTAATAAGGATAATATTGAAGAAAATGTGGGTAACAAGGAAGATAATATTGAACCGAATGGCAGAGAAGGAAACATGGAAAATGTAGGAGACAATATTGAAGATTCAAGTGAGGAAGAATATGATTCTGAGCATGATGATTCAACAGATGATGATGATGATACTGCATCTTTGGATCATATTTCAGATGTTGAAGAAGAGGTGATTGAGACTAGGCAGAAGAAACTAAATAAAGAGGCCAAAATTGAAGCAAGAATGTTGCATCAAAAAGCTGTTTTTGATGAGAAAAAGACGAAAGCCACAAAGAAACAAAAAATATAATCCAAAGGATGTTGGAACAGATGACATGGTTGATGAACATGAGGAGTTTCTGACTGATCTTTGAGGTTATTTGCATAGGCTAAATAAAGAGGAACATAAACAATGCAAACTTAGAGAATGATGAAGGGATTGAAGATGATACAGATAAAGGTCCTAGGCATAATCCTAGAGTTCATTGGAGGGTGATGAAACCAGTCTTGTTGGAGAGATATGGGTAAGTTTCATTTTAGTATAATTATTTTGTTTGTTATTGTTTAAATGGTTACTTAGTTTACATGTGCAAACAGGATGCAAGAGGCAATTTTCATCCAGTTTGGCCACAACAAGATGTGCAACAACCTACTGAAAGTGCTCAAAATATTGTGCATGATGTGCCACAATCTACTGAAAATGCTCCAAATGAGGAGATATGCACTCAACAGTCACCAATAACTAATGCACATATTGCACATGTTGAGGATATCACTGCCACTCAAGAGTCATTGAATATAGATAACTGTATGAATGAAGATGCTTTTGATAGTCAGGACTCATTGATGGAAGATGCAGACAGAATATTGGAAACAATTAAGAAGGTGAAACAAGAAGGGTGTAAAACTGCAGAACCACAAGGTTTGAATGAAGAACCAGAAGTTGAAGATAGTGCACAGCCACAAGGTGAAGATGGTGCAGAGCCACAAGGTGAAGGACCAATGACTAGAGAAGAAATTGAAGCTATGATGAAGACTAAAACAGGTTTGCAAGAATTGTTATTTCCAAATGCAGCTGTGGAAGGTGGAAGTGTTGAAGAAAGACACAAGGCTTTCTTTGGCCATCATAAGAAGTTAGGAAAGTATGGTTTATATGGAAGACCACCCAAAAGGCACAATCTTAGACCTAGGCCTAGTAAGCCACTTCTTCCACATGAAAAGGGTGCAAAAGAAGACAACCCAATTAATCTTCTTTGAAGTATTATGATGTTTGTGCCTTTTTAATTTAGTCTCTATATGAAACATTTTGTCAGAATTTAGATGTATTTTGGATTATGATGCCTGCTTGAACAATGTATTTTGGATTATGATGTATTTTGGATTCTGATGTATTTTGGATTATGATCATGTGTTTGAAACAATTTGTCTTGTGATTTTTCATTTCCCCATAAACTGCATTTTGTCTTGTAATTTTCCATTTCACCATAAACTGCATTTCATTTCACCATAAATTAGTACAAAACTCATTGATTTAAACTGTATTTCATCTTCATTTAACCATAAACTATATTTTCATTACACAATGGGTTGCAAATACATTACAATACAAAGAACAAAAGCAACATGTAAAATGCAGATGCCACTACCCTATCTAACAAAGCAAACAAAGAACAAAAGCACCATTCCAACCAAACATGCCTTATAAAACACCAATTTTGCTTTAGTTTTTGCCATTTCTTTTTTCATAATTTCCATGGACTCCACTAATTCTTCCTTCTCATCATCTTCATGACTACTTTCTTTAGTAATTAAATGTAGCTGATACATTGCCTCCTTGTATCTCTCATCAAGAGGAGGATCAACCCACGCAAAAAATCGCAATTCATCCTTCCAGTACCCTGTATTGATCGTATATAAGCAAAAAAACATGAAAAATAAATGAATTATCAAACACAAACTTACCCATTTAGCACATCTCTTGAATCTTCTATTTGGGTTCTTCTTTGTCCAAGAGGTCAACTCTTTTGTTAGAAAAGGAGGGTTACACTCACAATACTGATGTTGTGCAGATGAAGTCGTATTCTGATGTCTTCCATGGAGCCCTAATTTAATCGATGCTGATGAGGAGGAAGACATGGCGCAAAATTGCATTTTGAGTGTGAAAAACATAATTTTGGTTTCTGGGATCGATTTGGGGGTTTTACATTTGGGTGGGAATACTTATTTAGGGGGGAAATGAGTTGGCAACGAAATTATGGGTAAAAATTAGAATAGATATTCCACGTAAGTAATTGGTTGCCACATCATTAAAATTTTCCACGTCACCAACGACGTGTGGCAAATGTTAATGTTTACGTGAATATATATGAAAGGTCATTTCTAAAAACGTGAGCTTTTAAAGGTCATTGCTAATATCGTGAATTGAGTAAAATGTGCTTTATATTTTCTGCAGTTAACCCAACTAAAATTCGTAGAATTCAGATTTAGAAACCAAAATCAAGCCGGTCTCGTTTTGTTTTTGTTTTTTTTTTTTGTTTCAGTTTTTCTTTTTTCTTTATTTTTGGGTTTTGGATAGGTTTTACTCGCCCTCTCCTATTATTGAGGTAGAATTGTAGAGTGAGTATTTGATGGGATAATTAGAATGGAGCTAATTAATGGGATTAAATTACACGATCAAGAAAAATGGGTAATAATCAAAAAGCAAATATTGCGATGCTAAGCAACCCAATTGAGCAAAATGACAACATGACATAACAAATGCAGAAAGATAACAAGTTGACTTATAATCACAAAAACTAAACTTCATAATTTTGGCCCTTATCATCCAATTGCCTCTTCTCACCCTTCAATAGCCAGCACACAAACACACACAAAACACTTGTCTTCTTTCATTTCAACTTGTCAGCCCCACCACTTTTCATATGTTTTAAAACCAAAACACACATAAATACCCATTTTACCTCGTTAAAACCACCAATTAAGCCATAACTCATGGCTACATATTCTTCTTCTTCTTTATATATCTCAAATCTTGTAAAGATCCACCATGAAAACCACAATGCATTGCGGTTTCGACTGCTCCCAAGTCTCGTCCGTGATTCCGGTCTCAAAAGAAGAACAAAATTTAGTGTTCGAGCGGAGGCTAATTTAGTCTCAACCAACTGGGATGCTTGGAAACCTGACATGGGTTCTAAAGCTCCTTCACTAAGTGATATCTTTTGGCCATCAGCAGGTTCGAAATATGATCAAACTTTAATTGTACTAAATTTGACAAAATATTAATACACATTTTGGAATCTATGAATAGGTGCATTTGCAGCCATGGCGGTGTTGGGAAGGATGGACCACATGTTGGCTAAAAAAGGTGTTTCAATGACAATAGCACCACTTGGAGCTGTTTGTGCCGTCCTTTTTGCCACTCCTTCGACCCCTGGCGCTCGGGTATTACTATCTTTTTTTAATATTTTTATTTTTAGAAAAATAATAATTACATCCCTTAACTTGGTACAAATTTTAATGATTTCAAATAACATATAGTGAGAGCCTACATGTTATTTGTCTATTTGATATGGTGATTTAGTTATATTATGATTATTATCATCATCTTGAGTATATTATATTCTAGCATTGTAAAAAGGTTTAGTCTTAATGCTGTCACTATTAAATCCCCCTAAACACTTTTTTTTTTTATTTAATTAACTCCATAGCCGTCTCAAAAGGTTATTTGCAAAAATATAGTAAAAGTAATCTATATAAATTATCAAATTTAAAAATCAAGTAATAAGTTTAAGTTATCTATAATATGCGACTTTTATTTTCCATCAATTTAAAAAACTTGTGTCACGGCGGCTTATTATTTTGAATAATTTTTATACTCAATATTCTGGATTTGGGAATTCATAATATTTTATCTAAATAGTTCGTCTTAACATAAATCTGTCATACATAACAAAATGTATATTTTTGCCTTTAAAACACAATTACACATCTTTTTGAGTTCATTCTTGTGATGACGGGGATAAGTTGTTCGTAATTAAGAGACTTTCTTATGCCACAAATTAAAAGTAAATTAAAAATGAATAGTGTGTGGTCCAACATATGTAGAAAACAAAATGTTTGTTTTAATTGTCCAGAACAATATTATAATTTACTTATGATTGGTTGATATTGATCGGATGATATTAGAGACCATTAATTTAGATTTTCTTTAATATATACTCGGTAATTCTTTACGGGACTTTACTTTTTGTGAAATATAATATGATTTACTCCTGTAATTACGCATGATTTTGATTGGAAAGAACATAAGTATTAAGTATTAATTAAAGATTTAAAGATGAATATCTTAGTAGGACCTATTAATGGATATTCATCATATTCCATGAAAGATGCCCAATGGATTTTTTTATTTTGAAACAGCAAAATTGTTTATTAATAAATTAGCTTTCGACAAGATACCGAAAACTAAGATTATAACAAGTAAGTTGGGCAAATTTGCCATACTGGCCAAATTAATCTATCTTTTTTTCTATGACAATTGATCGAAAGAAGGAAATAGAAACAATGAACTTAAAAATATCTAAGCTTGAAGGAGATCCTCCGTTGAAGACGATGTCATTGCAATGTTTTCAAACTGATTACTACCAAATTAGACAAATAACTTCCAAAATAGCTCTATACCATTTACTTACCATTAGCTCCTTGATCCATTTTAATACTTCTGAAGGGATGGATTTTAGAATTGTAACTTGCAGCCAAGATGAAATTAAGGTTCTAGTTTGACTCGTGAGATTACAATTCACGAACAAGTAATCAGTAGACTCAGGTCCTGATTTTACCAAATGTTCTTATTGGTAATTTATTATGTTAACTTTTATAAAAATCGACCCAAATAACATTATTACACTATGCACAATATTTATAATGATACAATATAATAGATTTAAATATCAAAAAAGATCCAACACCTCCGCTCTAGGGAATATCTTTTTGATCTATTTTTAATCTATATTTAATCAAAAATGCTCTGATTTCTTGCTTTCTCACAAACACCACATTGCAGTCATAATAAATCCATTAACGAACTTTTTCCTTCTGTCGAGTGTTAAGTCCTGGTGAATACATAATATGTCGTTAACCAAGAATGCATAATTTGGAAGAATTTTACACCACTTGGTAACTTCAAGCCAAATCATGTTTAATAAATGAATAGTGGAGAAATTATATTTTGTGATCTATAATGGTGACTTACTGGGAATGAGTTTTATGCGGTATGCTTTGAGTACCAAAATGGTACATGGGGCCAAAGGGTTCTCATCCAATTATCCTTTAAAATGTTAGCTACCGTCTTCGTGCATATAAAAGGGAGGGGATTCCCTCAAGTTATTTCTCCAACTTGACTCAACCTTGGGAAATCTTGACCATTAATTGAAAATCAAGGGTCAAGATTCAAAGATGATCTTCGAATCTTGACCCTTGATTTTCATCCATGGGCTAAGATTATTCTAACATCACTAGTCATGTTAGGATAACTTGAGGGAATCTACTTCCCATATAAAAAGAGTAATTTTCGTATCAAAATAAAGTTCATTTAATATTAAAATGTACAATTATTCATATATACAAGTTAGTGACAATGTAACAAGATCTTTAACAAATATAACATAAAATACATTTTTATAATATGTTATACAAGTATCTAATGCACAATTATGATATTTTAAACAAAATTTATACTCTCTACGTTTCAATTTAAATGTACAAAATTGACTTAATGAATATATTTTTCTAAATTTGACCGTAGGTTTATTTGTTTGTATAATATAATACCTAATGAAAGTTATATAAATGAAAAATACATTTAAAATTCAATTTATGCATATGTTATACATCATTTATTGTATAACATATATAAATCAATTTACGGTCAAACTTATGGAAGATAATAAGAGTGCTATCTTTATTAAACTAGTTCACAACTTTAGAGCATGCTATTAAATAACTAGTAATAAAATTCTAATAAATAACCCCACCGGCAAAGATTGAACTTTGGTGTCTATCTCTTCAAGAATCTCTACCAAATAAACCAACTCCACGTTAATGACTGCTAGGAATTAACTCATGGGAAGGATGAAACTTGCAAAAATCACTGATCACAAGGCCGTTTTTTGTCATTTAATCTTTAGTCTATGTGGGGACGGGTAATCTTCTAATTAATAATAATTTTAAGACGACAAAGAGTAATAAAGTTAACTTGTGGGAGTATATGAATCTGTGAATCTTACATGTTTTTCGCATATCTCATAAACCAATCATAAGATAATAATACTGATATCAAGCAATTTTTAAACATTAAACTCACGTGTAAAGTTCTATCACAGGGGGTCATCCAAAAAACAACTAGAAAATACTACGTATATTTAAATGAACCTGTCGATATATTTCGTGAAATTCCAGCTTATGAGATTCCTGATAAAATAAATATTTAATGTGAAAAAACCTTTTATATTAAAATGATCCAATTTCATATTTCTTAGCTAGAATGGATTCTGTTTGTCATGTGTAAATGAAATTACACAATTTAAATTACAAGTATTAATGATTTTCATAAATGACTTTTATTATTAAAGGCATACAGAGTTTAGATCTAGAATGGGTGTATGTTGATCGGATTCAGATCCTCTAAAGTTACTATTAACTTCATAGGTAAAGTTGAGAGAATCTTGACCTTTAGATTAAAATCAGATGTTAAGATTTAAAGTTGATATTGGAATCTTGACTCTTGATTTTTTATCCAAAGGTCAAAATCATCAACTTTACCTATAAAGTTAATAATAACTTTAGAGGATTTCAATCCATGTGTTGATCTCAGAAATTTGTAACGAGACTCCAACATGTCACATTTATATAAAGTTACTAATTTTTTATCACAATGAGTTTTGACATCAAACAGATCCGAGTGTAACATCCTGAATTTAAGAGACACATCACATCAGTCCATGACAATTCACAATTTAAATAGGAATCGTATATTATTGATAATTGGTTCTAAAATAGTTCATATCACCAAGTTTCGGTATGATATCGCAATTTTGCTAAGTCCCTTAACTTCGGGATGAGGGAGGTAGGCTCATTTCGGTTCTGTACAATTTTATATAATGTACCTGAAGTTAAAAAACAGTAATACTCCGAGTTACAGAATCGCAAGGTTGCAAGCGTTATTGTGGCATTTAAGAGTAATATATATAAAGTATAGATAGACTAAAATGTAACCCTTGAATTCTTGAATTCAATTGACACTGAAACACATATTTTTACCTTTGCCTGCTATTTGCATAGCTCTGTTTCTAAGAATTATGCACTTTGATTGTTATAACCTCATGTGTTTCCTTTTTGAACATAGCAAATAAATAAAGAATTCACAAACATTTCCTTTTTCTGAACGGGAATCTGCAGAAGTACAATATGTTTATGGCTCAAATGGGTTGTGCAGCAATTGGTGTCTTCGCATTCTCAATTTTTGGGCCAGGTTGGCTTTCTAGGAGTGTTGCCCTTTCTGCATCATTAGCCTTCATGATATATACTCGATCTGTTCATCCACCAGGTATGGATCCAGATGACAATTTTCTTCATTTAGCCAACAACCCGACAATTACTTCAAAAAGAAATTGTGTAGATACTCAAATGCTTAATTCTTGTTGAAATGCAGCTGCAAGTTTGCCTTTGTTATTTATTGATGTGGCAAAGTTTCACCACTTAAAGTTTTGGTATATCTTGTTCCCGGGTGCAGCCGGATGTCTCCTTCTATGCTTGATTGTAAGTTTCCTCTTCGATATCAAACATATAGGTTATTCTTTATTCATTTGTAGTATTTTCTTTTTGATCATCAGTCTCTAATCATTGTTTTTTGTGGGAAATTTTTGCAGCAAGAAGTTGTATGTTACTTGAAAGACAATGTCAAATTTTAAGTGAAGTTATGAAGTTTTGAAATTTTAGGTCAATTAGGTTCATATATATATTGAAGAGGGTGGAAAATGGATATGCAAATTCAAGCATGTCTTTTATTCAAGGGTGATTCTATGGTGAATTGTATATGATCTAACGAAATGTAATTTGTGTGAATCAATTTTTCAAGGGTGATGCTATATTGCATTGTATATGATCGAAATGAAATTTGTGCATTATTGGAAGAAACTTGTCATGACTGGTTGATAAATTTTGAAGTTCGAAAAAACGAGTATACATATGAATTAATCGCTGAAATTGCAAGGAGAAGATCCGATAAATTAATGGTGCAAATAAGCTGAGATGGTACTAAGGGGGTGTTTGGCCTAGCCAGTGGCGGCTTAACCATTTTTGTGGCCTTAAGCGGAACCAAATTTGGGGGCCTTTTTTAGTCTCTAACAAAAACCTATTTCTAAATCTAGGCTTAGAAGATGGAGCTGAAAAATTATCTACGGATATTTCGCGTTAAAATCCAAATAAATATAGAAGAAAATAAGTTATCAAAAGCTGAATTAGATTTAACTAAAGTTTAAAACACTAATACATCAAAATCCTTAAAAGTAAAACTTACATTCATAAACACAGTTTTTTAGAATATATATAATCAATTGTATACTTACTTCATCTAATTGATACGAGTATTACTTTTTCTGCTCCAATAGATATTTTAATCTTCATGTACTAAAGAAAGTACATATGTGCCTTTTGCAAAATCAAAGTATTTAATCTTAAAAATTTAATACATACGATGTGCTTTGTATCCGTTGGTGTGGATAAGTAGATTTAATCACTCACTTTTGAAAAGATGGTCTTTTAAGATTTCTTTTCGCACAAATTGATTATCCTGAATAAAAATTTTTTTTCCAGCAATATCCAAATAGTTTAAACAAAAATATGAGAATTGCAAAGAAGGAATAGAAGATGAATAAATGTTGGATAAGCGGTTGTAGATTTCTAGGGATATGAGATGAGCGTGCCTTTTATTTTTTAGCCCAAAGCTGAAGAGTATAGTAAAAAAAGCCCAATAACTTAATATGGGCTCAAAATATATTAAAACTTGGGGCCTTGGATATTCGGGGGCCTTAAGCGACCGCCTAGCCCAAACATACTATTGGGCCGGCCCTGGGCCTAGCTTATATTTTTTGGCTTATGCTTATAAAATATAAGTGGCTTTTGACTTTTTTGATTTAAGTTTATAAGCTTTTATGCAGTGTTTGGATTAGCTTTTGGTTTTTGAAAGAAAAAAGAAAGAAAAATAGGAATTAAAGCTAAAAAGCTTTGATTTCTAGTTTATCAAAAAGTGACTTATAAAAGCTAAAAAACATAAGCTCAAAAGCTCACATAAACACTTAAAATGACTTTTTTCCCTCAAGATAAACAAAAAAGCTAAAAGCTCCCTCAAACAAACTAGGCCAAACACCCCCTAAATCATGTAACCAACATCATGATTCATGAAAGAATAGGAAATTTTCTTTACCAAAATATAACGTTACATTTTGGAGCTTACAAAGGTAAATATAATTTGTGTAATTTTTTTTTTCGGTAAAAGGCCGTCATCCCTGGTTCGAAAATTTATTAAAATGAGGAACAGGCAACATTTTCGGTAAAGGTCGTCACCCCTTGTTAACTTGTATTAATCACAATAAAAACAGGCGATGTAACTAGGTGCTACATCGACTATACAAAAGAATGCACAAACAGTTCAAGAAACCTACGTCCCAATAAAACTACCAGCTAAACAAAGCAAACAGAACCAAAACAATGAACATTACAAGATTTAGCTTCTAAGTATTGAACTTGGTAACTTCCATATCTTCAAAGCATCCTCCACCTTGTTCGTTTGTTTGAAACGAAAAGTCATTAGCTTCAATCTAACAGTCTCCGTAATGAGGTCCACTAGTTGCGAAGCAGATCTTTTTGTTTTCATAAACAGTCTTGCATTCCGTTCCTTCCAAATGTAATACGTAGATGCAGCAAGCAGAAGGCGAGAGACAATACTCGAAACTGATCTTCGTTTCCCAAATGCACTGAACGCAGCCATAATAGTACTCCAATCCGATGCAACATGTCGAATTTGTGCTTTACGACACACACTTAACCAAACCTGCATGGAGAAAGAACATTCAAAGA
>JANDBE010000047.1:13501601-13513107 GCA_024320915.1 Erigeron philadelphicus | reverse complement strand
TCCTCCAAAGATCGATACTTCTCTTTGGGAAAACCGTTATTTCACCTTAGATTCGTGAAGAATTTAATAGGTTTGCACTACGTAGTAGGAGTTAATAATGGTTTTCGTGGTTAAATCTTATTCGTGATTGGGCTTGATTTCTAATGCTCAAACAACATGATTACACAACCATTCCATACAATGACACAAGGATAACACATTACACATAAAGCAAGATCTAATCGTCATAACAAACGAAAACATAACGGTAAAATAGAAAACAATTAGTATCGTGTCACGAAACCCTATAAAATGAGGCAAAAATTTTTTTCATAGTATATAATGATTTAAATTTTATAAAAACATTGTATTTATTTTATCTAAATTTTGTAAAATTTGCTTTGTTTAATTAAAAATCTATCTACATATAACAGAAAAAAAAAAGTTGGAAAACACTTGAGTTTTGAAAGTTGAGTAATACAGTAAAAAATTACATAAAGACATATTGGTTGTTTTAGGGGGTGGATCGACTCCAGAGAACGGAATAAATATAGTTGAAGGCCAATTCACATTCACAAATTCAGAGAAAATAAAATTATAAAAGTAAACCTCTGTTTGGTACATAGATAGAAGATACCGGTGACCACCATCAATCGATGGATCGTCATCATTCATGGCAATCGATTCCCGGCAACAATATCTGCCCCGTTTGCTCTTTTTCTCACTTCCCTTTTTGCCCCCCAATCCCAAACCCTAATTTCCATTATTCTCCCCCAATCAATTCCTACAATCCTCCTCCTCCTCCTCCTCCCCAGTTTCCATTTAATAACCCCCCTCCTAATTCTCATCATCATACATATAATGATAATAATAATCATAATTATAATAATAATGATTATTATAATGGATATGATATTGATAATAATACCGGTATTAAAAGAATGAAATTTGATAATAATAATCCTAATCCGAATAATAATAATGAGAGGATTTTGAAGTTGATTCATGATCACGGTAATGCTGTTGGAACTGCTGCGGATTTTGGTTCGTATGCACACGAAACCGGTTTAAAACGTAGACGAAGCGATGTCGATGATAGGTTAGTTTATCATGGGAATACTAATACTAATGTTGTTTATGATCACACTTATGAACTTGCCCCTTCTAGATTAGACGGAATCGATAGTTTAGAATCGAATTATTCACTTTCTTCGAGTCAGAGTCAGTTTCCCCCACACCATTTGCATATGCATCATGATGTTAATTTGAACTCTCATGTTCCCTATAATAATAATACTAATCATTGGTCGGAATCTGAATCTCGATATGAACCTAATTCGTTTGGGACGGATTTTCATCATGTTCGACCTCCGCTTCCTACTTCACCACCACCTCCACCTCTACCACCACTACCGATCGACCCACCACCACCACCACCGCCAAGGAACCATTTCTTTGAGCCGCCGTTGGAAAAACCTTTTCCTGTTGCTGGTAGCGCTTCTGCAGTAGATTCTTCATCGGCTCGTTCTGCAGTTCTGGATAACCAGTCGTCTAGACAGGTTTATTATACTAATAATGAATATGCAGGTCATCATGCTTCTTCTACCGAGGTATGACTTGGAGTTTTTTTTATGTCTTCTTTCTGTTAAGTTATTTGTTGTAATAATCGAGACGAAACCTTATTCTTTCCAATAAAACAAAGATACATAGGCAGTTTAAAGGACTAATCAACTACTTACAAAATATAAACTTCCTTTAAGGTGTCCCAGTGTCAACGTGTCATGAAGGTCTTAGAAATAGAGGTGGGTTCGAACCTTATCAGGTGAATATCTTAGGATGGCTAAGGAAAAAAGTCTATGAAATGGGAACGGGTAGCCTAAAAAGGGCTCTGCATCATTTACATGTTCATTAACTATTCATGAAATAAAAGTTTTGGTTCTATGACAAGTTTTTAGTGGTCTAAAATAATGTTAAAAGTAGAGCTAAGCAATCAAATTGGGATCTCGAGAAACTCTTAATTGAATGCTCTTAGTGTTGCTTTAGAATCTGTTTTAGATGTTTCCTTTTCCCCTAATTATCGTGTATATTTTTTGAATTTTGTTATTAGATGAAAGAAACCCTTGGTATGTTATTCCCCATATGTTTTAACCTGAAATACTGCTTTAATGATAGGATTTTCATACACGGCAATCTTCATCTGAAAGATATATCAGAGATTCTCAACAGTTTCCATTGCGGCATTTACCTCTAGAGAAGCCAACTGTTGTTGATGCTTCTCAAATATTTAAGCATCCACACCGAGCATCTCGGCCTGATCATCTGGTGATAATTCTACGTGGGCTTCCAGGTACTTTGCATGATCTTGGATATGGCTTTCTATTCTTTTTAATGAAAACTATTTATTCACTACCAAACGGAACTTAACATCATTCCATTCCTTCCTTTTGTGACCATTGATGGTAGTTGATGCAAAGTGCGTGCTTCCCTACAACCAGTATAGAGAGTGTTTAAAACTTCCTTTTTGGCTTCATACAAATAAGTGATTTATATGCTAAGAATAGAACCATTAAGATTGAAAGTTCTTATTCATATCACGTTTCGTTATATTATTAGTATCGTTGTTTGTGTAAATTAGTGGTTGTGAGATCTACATTGCACTTAACTCGTAATCTACATCCATATTTTCAGGTAGCGGAAAGAGCTATTTGGCAAAGATGTTGCGTGATGTAGAGGTTGAAAACGGCGGAGAAGCACCACGCATTCATTCCATGGATGAGTACTTCATGACTGAAGTTGAAAAGGTCTGTAATTTTCTTTTTAACACGTAATAGATGTTGCAATCCTTTATGTACAGAAACAAGTCAATTTAAGCTTTATATTATATTGGTAACGAGTCAGGAGGGTCTATCTGAATGCTTACAATGACCTAAATTTATATATTTGCGTTAGTACTCCTTCGGTCCCAAATTAATTTTTAACCAATCAAAACTCAAAATAATTCTAAAAAAAGTATAACATCTTATTGGTTGACAGTGACTTTATGAAATCTGTGTGTCACACTTCCATAGTGGAAAGTAATGTTGGTACGGAGGTAGTATTTAGTATTAAAAAGCGTGCCTTAGGCACGCTTAAGCGAGGCACACCTAGGTGCAAGCCTTAGAGATTTTTGGTACCCAAGGCGCAGGGTTACAAAAAATGCTCGCTTTTTGGGCTTAAGCGCTAGGTGCAAGCCTTAGAGCTTTTTTTACAGGACTTTTTTCCTTAATAAGTAAGTTTTTTTCCTTTGCTTTCTTTATCAACAAGATTGATCCCTTCTTTCTTCCTCAGCGAGACCAACAATCTTTTGGTGGTTTCTTTTCAAACACCAAATATGATCAAAGGCATTCTTAAACGAGGCTCTTAATAATGGTGTTATGGTAGTTTATGTGTTATAAATACTATGTAAATAATTTCTATATATATGTTTTAGAAGTGACTAATTGTGCGCCTCGCGTACAAAAAGTTCACCGCTTTTGTGCTTCCGAAATGGACCCTGTCGCTTTTGTACGCCTGTCGCCTTTTTAAACCAACTTAACCAAGCAAGTATCGCAATGCAAACAAATGTGGGTGTGATGGTCTAACATGCCCTTGCCCATGGGGTAACATGCATAAAATCACCTGTTTTGATGCTAACCCACTTTCATCTGTCGCCTGACCAACCCTATTTTACACACTAATCCATATGAGTGTTTTACATTTCTTATTGTCTATATATCTAGATGTTATTAATTGGACATTACGATTATAATTATCATGGATTTATTTTGTAGGCTGAAGATAGTGAGTTGTCAAAGGCTTCTGGTTCTCTTAGAGGCAAGAGACAAGTAATGAAGAAGGTGATGGAGTATTGTTATGAACCTGAAATGGAGGAGGTATTTACTACTTGTTTAAAATTGAGTAAAGAATCTCGTTTTAAGTTGATTAAAGTTTTGGTTGAATATAGAGGGTGCAATTTTTGATCTATTTACATATAAAGGGTTGTGATATGTATACCACTACGTTTGTACATATAACCTCCTGAATAAAGTGGGTAAATTTACAAAACAACCTGAATATTTAACAGGTCAAATGAGTCAAAAGCCTAAGTATATTTTTGATGCATATAACCTCCTGAATAAAGTATACAAAAAAGATTAATTATTAAAAGATTGCCGTTATATTATAGCTCTTGCTATTATTAGTTATAAAAAGTTAAAAGCTTTGAACGTAAGTGTTCTTTGTCAACCTTGGCTAATCTGCCAAAGTTATCAGTGTTAACCCATGTTTCCCGTTATTATCTAATATATCCATAGTTATGTTCTATTTTAGGTTTGATGTTTGTGATAGTAACTGTTATATTATTCTAACTTGGCGTATGTATCTATGCATAGGCTTATCGAGCAAGCATGTTGAAGGCGTTTAAAAAAACCCTTGATGAGGGGGTTTTCTCCTTTATAATTGGTATGACTTATCTGGCACAAAGTGCTAGATTTTTAGTATATCAGTGTTTATGGTTTGTTATCCTATATCTTCTAATTCTATATTGATCCTGTAGCATTATGAGTAGTTTTCTCCTGATCACCTCTTTCCATCAAAGCGTTTGCCCTTCGTATTAGAGAATTTTGTATGATTTAATATTAACACACTTCATATGGATTTGAATGGCTACTTGTCTAGAGTTACTGATCCTATTTAGTGCTTGGAAAAGTTTAATACCGATTGATACTCTTTAAATATGATATAAAACCAAAAAGAATGTTAGCTTTTCATGGGTTATGTGGTGTGAAGCATCTAGAGTGATTGTAGAATAAGTGGCACTAACAACAGATGCAGTTTTGTTAAGCCAATTGACTTATTTGTTGTTGCTGGTATTTGTGGCTCGTCTTAGTGGATGACCGCAATCTGCGGGTAGCTGATTTTGCTCAGTTTTGGGCAACTGCTAAGGTATACCCTCAATTCTCTCATTCTCATACCCTCTGCTACTACTTACCTTCTTTGTGCTATCTGGTGAGCAAACTTATTTGCTTTTTGTTATTAGTGAACTATTTAGTCAGTGTCTATTTCTGGATTTTAATTGTTGCTGGTATTTGTGGCTCGTCTTAGTGGATGCTTCATGTGACTACAGATACTACATTGTCATCCTAGTGTTCACTATTAGCAGTTTTGGGAAACTGCTAAGGATTTTAGTTAATGCTTCATGTGACTACAGATACTACTAAAGATAAAGGTTGAGGAGAGAGAATTTGACACAGTCATCATATCTCTTGGTATAATGTAGTATCTGTAGTCACATGAAGCATTAATTAAAATCCAAGAAAATTTGAACAAAGTGTTTCTAGAAGTTACATGTCCCAGCCTTTTCAATCTATAGTGAACACTAGGATGACAATGAATCCTTGGTGTTCTCTGATATCCTATTTTATAGCTGTTTGTATATTGATGCCTGCAAATCTACAATATTCTAATTAATGGGTCTTTATTTTCAACACTAGTTGATTTGGATACCCAATTGGCTTGGCCGAATAATTGTTTTTTAAGAATCGCACTATTACTTGTGTTTCGTTTCAACAGACTTCTTGTTGGCTGGTCTTGGATAGTTTGTTAGGACCAACATAATATTTCTCTCTTAATAAAGGATATTGTTGAAATACAAAATTTGGTCTACCTTAGAGAAGCAATCATGTGGTGTAATGATTGTAATCTGCTATAATGATGTAAATGCTATGTGTTATTACTGTTGAATTGTTAACTATAATAGCATCATAGCCTGTGTTACTAGGATTAGGATTCTCTAAAGTTGAAACAAGTTTATAGGTGAAGTAGGAAGGATCTCAACCCTTGAATTAAAATCAAAGGTCAAGATTGAAACTTGATATTTGAATCTTGACCATTCATTTTAATCCTAGGGCTAAAAATTATCCAACTTCACCTCTAAAGTTATCTCAACTTTAGAGGATCTCTATCCGTTTTACTAAAGAATGGAATTCAACAAGTTTTTTCCTTGAATAGTTAAACTTATCACTGGCATCTTGTTACTTGCCTCTTATTTTCACCGTTAGTTGAAAGTAACAAATTTTAGCGATTCATCATTTCAGCTATCTTTGTAATTCATAAGGCATTTTTTTAACATTTGTATTTTCCTTCCCCCTTCCTTTGATCGTTTTCTTTTATGGTGAGAGTTGTGTTGGAATTTGAAGTGGCAATTTCGACTTATCTTTCATGAATGGTTCGGTTTGGGTTATGCTTGATCTCTAAACAGTTAAATTGATAAATTAATATAGTTAGTTAAGTATGACTTGCATTGGACAGATCGAAAGTCGCCCGACTTGTATTCTTAGTGCAAACATATTTATGAACTGTTTTATTTATGATACTTAGATTGTTATTGTAAGTTGTAGAATCTAATAAAACTGGTTTATGAAAAAAGTGTTATGGGTCAACTGACATGTAGAACTATTTCAGTTTTGACATGTCACCCAGCTCCGCAAGAACCACCAACTCTGCCTTGAATAAGTACCTTTAGTTAGCTGATTCTCTTATTTTACCACCTGCTGAACTGTTGCTTTCATCGGGTTTGATTATCATATGAGAACACTTATAGTTCATTCCGTAGATATGTATCCGACTATATCACCACCATTAAACATAAAAATCTTGGTGGTTTAGTTGTATGTCTGAAAGCCGACTAGTGAAATGTAACTTATGAACTTATGCTAGGCATTGTGATATTATTTTCTATGTTCATGCATCAATAGACCATTCTTAAAGGAAATACGAGGATCTGGAGATTGATCGTGGTCTTCTATAATCTGATGGCAATTCAGAATGCTAAGCATAATTTGGTGTTTCTATATTGTTGCTGCTGGTTCTTTCATACCCTGTGGGCATATGCTAAATATGAATTGATGTTACTAGTGTAATTGGAGTATTATGTGATCTATCTTAACTAGTTAGATGTTATTCCATATGTATACTTTCAAAGGCATTAGCTTTACAACCATTACACATGTCACTTTGCAGCAAAAAGGCCTTTGTATCTGTGAAATATCAAAAGATGACCATGTGACTTGACGATACTACAATCAGATGGCATTAAGTGATTATTAAAAAAATTTCAGTACGATTATTTACTAAATCCCATGTGACGTGATGATATGGCCTTGCAGATTCATGATAAGTATGAATTCCTGTTTTGTTAATTGTTTTTTGCCTTTTTTTGCAGAGATCGGGATATGAAGTATACATAGTGGAAGCTGCATACAAGGATCCAGTGGTGAGTTTAGATACGGCATATGCCTTTCTGATATAAGATATTAGAGGTCACAATGAATTTAATCATGAATTAGTCAATTTATGATGTTGTTTATCTCTAAAGGGAAAACTGGCTCAAACTAAATATTTTGTTAAAAACTGAACTGGTTTAAAGCTGCCCAAAGTGTAATTTTTGATATATAACAGTTCTGAAATCACTTTAAGCAAATATTTGATGGAACATTGTGATAATATGGGGTTTCAATTACCATATAGGTCATTACCTTTTTTTAGAAAGTGGTGACCCTACCTGTTTTGACTTGCACCAAGGATCACTCAATTTGGTCAAAAACTGTATGAGGCCAACCAAAGTAGCTAACTCAACTTGACATGTAAGAAAATAGTATACATCTGAGCTGTTAACTAATCAGCCCAAACCTTGACAATTTTGCCACCTCTGCCGAATACTTAATGCTTGGAATACAATTAAACTTTTGGTTGTGGAAAAGAGTGCTTACCAGTTACCATCTTATATTTTCAGGGTTGTGCGGCTAGGAATGTACATAATTTTACCTTGGATAATATACAAAAGATGGCTACACAATGGGAAGAAGCTCCATCTTTGTACATGAAAATGGATATAAAGGTTGGTTATCCTGCTATTTCATATGCATTTAAAATTTTATAGTTTTGATATAATCAAATGGCTTAAACAAGTTGGTACTCAACCAAGTTGCCTGTTTTATTTGTGATGATTTATAAAGTTAACAAGGGGTGACGGCCTTTACCGAAAAAAATGGCTTAAACATCCTGTATGGAGTATTCCAGATTAATGCTGACATAAGAATGCTGGAATATCTTATCTCATATTATTTCTGATTGACATGCGTGGCCTGTTTCAGTTTGACAAAGGGTTACATTAAGGAATAAAATAGATACATAGCAGATATTAGTAGAATATTGTTATATGTTTTCGTCATCTTTTCCTTGTTTTTGCAGTCTTTACTCCACAGAGATTGTGTTGATGATAGCGGGATTCAAGAGGTAACTAGTTTCTTTTCCTTGGCTGTTTTCTTTTACCTTGTTAAGGTACTGTGCACAGAAGTGGTGTTTTTCAACCCTAGGATGGATTGTTTTGTCTTGTGTTTTATCCCTGCCTGTTTAATCTGAAAGATAACAGGGTCAATCAGGCCAAATTGAGAAAGATGGGTCCATATATTGGAGATTCTCTTGATTGACATCATATGGAATCATGGACTTCGTATTTACACCGTCTTCATAATGTTTACAAAAGTGTTTAGTAAATGTTAGCCAAATTGTTGATGAGGATTATATATTTGTGGTTTCAAATTTTATGAGAAAGACACATAGCCTTTCTTTTCTGATGTCATGCCGCAAATTTCTTTATTAGTTGCTTTTAGCTTTTGTGAGTATTGACCTATATGTGATCGACAGGTGGACATGGATATGGAAGATGAGGATTCTTTAGATGCTTCTCAGGGAACTGATGTTAAAAGCCCTCAGGTGGAAACCAATAATAAGGTGGATAATTTTACGCCTAACGGTATGTTCTGAAGCCATGTGCATAGGAGGTTACTAATTGACATGTTATAGTTTTGCTTTTGGTCTAGTTGCTTATATACATACTTGTATATGATATGCTAGATATAAAGGTGGTTTTTATAAGAGTGATTATCTGACTCTAAATAACCCCAACAATGTTTACGAATGTCGATTTTAGTGTTTATAGATTTCCTTTTTTTTCAATTCTATAAAGAATCAGCATTTGGCAAACACTCAAACAACTTATTATCTGATTATTCTAACTTTAGACCCAAGAGGCACATCCAAACATTATATTATATCCTGCAACATATAATAACAATGTTGATGATCAAATGTCACATAATCATTTTGAAAACCCACATTCATATATCCCATGTTCTTAGTTGGAAATGCAGTTTTAAATTAATATGTAATGTAGATTTAGGCGATATATGTCCAGGGCACAAGACATTGAAACTTGATGCTGATTTCTTGAAAGAAACATGTATTTTCATTGGAACATTCTCTTAATTTCTTTCAATGACTAGATGCAAGTCCAATAACAGATTTGAAACATCCTGTGATAAACCAACAAAAAGAAGTGAACCATTTGAGTAAAAGTAAATGGTCTAACGATTTGGATGGAAGTGAGTCTATTGAAGCAGAAGATGGGAAGAGAAAGGCTAGTGCTCTGTCAGGTTTAATTAATGCATATAGCAAGGAAGGTAAATCGGTACAATGGGGTGACCAGGTATGTGTACTGTTATATATGGCTGCTTAGTTTGTTTTAATGAATAACCATGATAATACATCGTGATGGTAGTCTTAGCATGTGAAACTTATGACGTTATATAGGCATTTTCTAACTTAGAGGTGGCAAAAATGGGTGGAAGGATAAAAGGCCAAAGCTTCTCCATTTTTAATATAGGTTGAACGGCTTGATTTAAAACACTATTTTGCCCAAATTTTTCACTTTTTTTTATAATAGTTTGTCATTGTGTCAAAATACAACTACAAGAGCGATAGTATATCATTCATAATCTTATATGTTCAATAAAATGATACGGGAGGTTTTATGCAATAAATCTAGGGACAACTTTTTTATTTGGCCTTCTGAAATAAAATGTAACTGAACAGTTCGAAGTTGCCACGTCTACTCTTTAGCAACAGAGATTTATTATATTTGTCTAATTTCTTGTTTTACTATGTCGCATTTCCCTTTGTAACTTGACTTCTCTTTTCCAGGGTGGAAATGTAGGCTTCTCAATAGGTGCAACAAGAAAAACATCATCATTAGTTATTGGCCCTGGTTCTGGGTACAACTTGGTAAGTTGACAAAGATAAATGAAGTGTTCTGAATAGCATAACGGCTTATTTTTTATTTGATATATTATCCACAATAGTTGCAACATTATACATTTCAGATCAAATAAAAAGTTAAAATGACTTTCTACGATACTGTCTGGTTATTGGTTTTGGTTAATAGTTCCTATATTCATTTCTCAATAATATGTTACACTTTTTACTAAGGAACAATGCCTAGATTAATCATTGGGACCGTGTATGTGTGTGTGTGTTTTTTTGTGAACATTAAACTAATCGGTATCTTCTTTGTAACAGAAATCAAACCCGTTATTAGAACAAGATTACTTAAAACCAGCCAATAATGCTGTTGAGTCAAAAAGGCAAAATGTATTCAAAGAACAGATTCGTGCAGAGCGCGAATCATTTAAAGCAGTATTTGATAAGAGACGACAACGGATTGGCGGGTTCAACATAGATGAAGAATAATTTGTCGTTTGGTTCCTTGTGGTTTTGTTTGTATCATCTGTATCATGTCTCAATGCTAATTAAATTTAGTGTGTACTAAATTTTGTGGATCAGAATCAGATCATGTATCATTTTTCTTTAATAGTGTAAAGATGCTGAAATCTTCAAGAGATAATGATAGCCCAAACTCAGATACAACAATGGATCAATACCCGACAACTCACAAATAGACTAAGTACCGATTTAAAATACAGGATACAGCCACACCACCTGAAATCGCAAGGCACAAAACCAATTAATATCACGGTAGAGTCACACCACGCGATACAAATTAGTGACCAAAGATCACCTTTTTATATTTTAATTGTATTGTATATTTGGTATTTTACTCATATAAGAAAATGAATAAATTTAAATAGAATGAATATATGGAACACTCGACTACTTAAGCTTGACGTTTTCATTTGAGAACGTGTCGTTCACCGTGTAATAAAGTTAACATGGTTTTTTTAATACTATGGGTAGATAAATACGTGTCGTTCACCGTTTTCTAAAATAAGAACGTGTCTTTCGATTTCATTTTAGGCTACACAGATGGAATGCCATGATGGTGGTCATAGAATTTTATTTTATATAATTTATGTTTTTATTTTTTATCTATACTGTAACTTATAACTAAAAAAGAAGTTAGTTGTACACTTGTACACTTGGTATCTCTTAAAATTCCTTTTAAACCTAAAACACTTTCCTAATTACTTTAGTTTTTTTTTTTTTTTTTATATATATACGAGAGTAAGTACCCGCTCGTTGCGGCGGTGAGATGGTGGGGTGATAGGTAAAGTGTGATAACCAAATGCCCTAATCGTACATGTTCCACCCTCAAATTTAAAAATTCGTCGAAAGTATATCGAATGACATCTCTAATGAAAGAGCATGAAATTTT
>JANDBE010000047.1:13319317-13329916 GCA_024320915.1 Erigeron philadelphicus | reverse complement strand
TTGCTCACACCAGGATTTGAACCTAAGACCTCTCAGTCTCAGGCTCCACCATATACCAATCCATCTATTGATGATTGATATATGTAAAATAGTTTTATTTATCGTTAATAAATAGTAGTATAGTACTTGATATATAGTATATAAATCAATTAATTTAAAATGAACTTCTCATTTAGATAACTTTCTATGAATTATCATAGAACATAAAAAATCAGATTTGAACATTTAAAATGAGTTCCCAGCCACTTCTTCTCCCCCTTGTCTATGTAAGCAAACGTATGTGTTCTACAAAAAACCTGTAAACATTTCTACAGAAAATTAATACATCGAGTTAGATGACTTATTTGGTAAATAAGTTAAAAATCTGAGCCTTTTGACATATTATTTTTTTTTTCTAATTATATGATAGAATTTGATAGTAATAAAAACTTAATTAAAAGCTTTTCATTACGAACTAAATTTTTAAATAAATTGAAATTAATACAATTATTAGATGACAAAATAAAATAAAAACTTAAAAACCTTTTACCATTATAGACTCCCACTACTACAAAATTTTGACAATAGAGACTAGTTGTTTATATAGAGACCGGTTTCTTAGTAATAAATTGTTTATATAAAGACCGGTTTCTTAGTTTTAAAGTGGTCTCAATATCTTTACAATTGGTCTTTATAGTTAGGTCTAAACTGACCCACCAGGCCACCATATATTAAGCATAGAGACCAATATAAAATCAATCATAGAGACTATTCAGCTACATAATAAGTGGTTTTTATACTATAATGATATGAAAGCTATTAAGTGTAGTGAACCTTTTGAGTGGAGAGAGGTGAGAGAAAGTGAAATGAGGAAAGTAGGTATTTAGAGGGAAAGTAGGTAAATCAACTAGCAATATATTTGATGTCAAAAGGTTACAAATCAAGGTATGGAGGGTTGTTTATATAGTGAAAGGAGTTACACTTAACACCCCTCACTAATTACAATGAAACCCTTAATATGAAACCCTCCATACATATTTAATTAATTACAAGGACATTACATAATGATAATTACGAAACACGCACTAATTATTATGAATCTAACAAAAACAAAACACAATCTTTTGTTAATCTATTTTTCAAAATCTTGCAACCCAAACAACAATGAACTTGGTGTCTCGGTGGATATTTTTCAAAAGTTAAGTTATCTTTTAAAAACCTCAAAAATAATAATTTGGGGTTTGTGATTTGACCAAAAAATTTGGAATATAAGAATTGTTGTACGTTTATTTTTGTAATCGCGAATCGAACCTCCTTAGCCTCCAAATTAATCATAAAATTTGTGTAGTGCCATATATTGATAGGGTTTTGATTTGCGCTTTATCTCATCATGGACGACAACGATGGTAATAACAACAACAGAGTATCATCATCATCATCCAAAAGGCTGCTGTTGATGGCAGATGACCACCCATCAGTCTCTTCATCATCTACGTACACGCAGTCGTGTTCAACGACAACCTTTTGATCGAGATATTATTCCGATTTTCTGTTATTTCCCTTTTTTTCTTCAAGTCCGTATCCGTTATCTCTCATGTTATCTCTCATCACCTCCCCTGCTTTCTTCAATCTATGCCTCACCCGGTTTCCTAATATCCATCCCTTCTCTGGTATCTTTCTCCAAAAAACAAATTTTACCCCTAACTACTTCGATCATTATTTTGTGTCAATGGATAGGAGAATCCCCACGGCCAATAAGAAGAAATCATCAGCATTCACCTTTGGGTGTTTTGGCTCGGATGCGAGCAAAGTGGAAGTTTTGGAGTCCTACAACGGTTTTCTTTTGTGTAGAATCAGGACAAATCCAGCTGACGAGATTTATGTATACAATCCATCAATAAATATGTCTAGGATACTCATACAACTCCCAAAAACATTGGATATGAACTACTATAAAGAGTTGTTTGAGTCTCGTGGTAGTTTGTTGCTTTCTTGTGTGGCCTATTCTCATGCCAAACGATTGGAAATTTATGAGATGACTAATGGGTATTCGAGATTGTCACTGAAATACATTGTTAAATATGAAGACGGTAATATAGAGGCATTCTTTGAAACATGGACGAAGTATACCCTGGGGTTTCGTCTCGATGTCCTGCTTATTGTTGTGGGAGAAAGAGAAGAGGAATCGTTTGTCGTGATAAAGTTATGTGGAAAGGTCGTAAAATACAACCTTTTGTCAAAGACGCTCCACATGCATGGTAATATCGAAACACAGTATTACAGCGCCATTCCGTTCATTGCATCTTTTGCTGGTGTGTAATTCAGATTTTTGGTTTCGGGTATGATTTTTCATATCTAATGTCATGACAGCTATTGGATGCTTTACATCTTTTTACTCATGATTTTTCATATCCAATATTTTTTACGGCGCCATTCCATTCATTGCATCGCTTGCTATTTTGAAAAAGTATGCACAACACTAGCAATATGCTAATTGTACTGTATATCGAGATTTCCAGGTCTAGGACAACGAGTCAATTAACTTAAAATCAAGCCCAAAATCTATTAGGATTTATATACAGATTTACTTTAGCATAGTTCTTTTGTGTAAAGCCTCTTATAGTATATCGTTAATGCATAAAGCCTCTTATTTCAATTTAAATTTGACACACTAATTCCACATAATATAATGTTTTTTCTTGGGGAAAACTATTTTGGGTCAACCACCCATTTCCAGGAGTACGAAAAGGTACCCAGTTTGACTTCTTACCCAACCCGTCAGACCAGCCCTAACGAAAACCTTTGGTTGGCCGAAGAGATCACAAATAGACAGATGCTAGTATACAAAAGCAACAAGAATAAGCATTATGGAACCTATTGAGTAATTCTAATGTAACTGAATGATAGTGGTTTCACAAGTCACAAAGAAAACTTTATGGATCCTTAGAAGTCAGTAGCCTAAAGTTCGTAGCTTCAACCAATTTCCCTTGAGACACCCCTAAAAAAACGGAAACTATAGTTCCAACCCATACCTTCTATTTACACGCCTGCTCAACATACTCCTCAACAGAGGTAGGACAGTAGATTGATGATTAGAAGAATATTAAAGTATGCCGATGATTCAGAAGAACGCATAAGCCTTTTGATTTAACTCCCTTAGTTTTATGACAGACTCTGAAACTTTTCCGCAACTCCAGAGGCACCTGGTGTGGTGCCATTCGGTTTTCTTTGCATCAATTTCATAGAATTTCGGAAATATCTGGTTGTCAAACAATCCAAGTATGAATCCAGAATCCGATTTGCTTATCGTTCCCCATCTTGCCTTTTAATGTATTAAACTGCCCAGACGTAAATTCGATCTTGCTAGATGGTTATGTATATTTGCAATGCAGAGCCATGTGCCGGTTAGACCAATTCGATGTGGCAGAACATGCTAACCGGATGTGCTGTAATTTTGCAATAGAGACCCGTCTGAGTGTCGCCTTCATAAACGTTAAAAAAAATCGAGGCATGACTCGTTTATAAAATATGGGCCTCTAAACAGTAAGTTAATTATAAAATATAAAGATATAATATGATGACTAAATGTTTATGATGTTCAAAATAAAGTATAACAATAAATAATGATATAATTTATATTTGTAAATAAATCGTACGTGTTTATGTGTAGCTGGTCATATACTCATATGTATAATTTTCCAGTTACAAACTTGTAAAAGTCGCTACTTAAATAATACAATAATAAAAACGTATAAAGATTTACTAAAAAAATGAACAAATTTACAAACTTAATGTACTCAGAATATAATAAAGAAATATGAATTTCAAACAAATGAATAATTAATATGAAGTATCATTCTACATAAAATAATCATTTTGTATAGAGTAAGCTAAAGTTATTAGATAATATAAATATAAAGTATTAAATATGATATGCTACCTTATGTACGTGACTTTTGAAATCCTAAATTGTAAATTATGTAAACTAAAGGAGTGAAATATCAAACAATGTAAAACTATTTTAATGTAGGTATAGATTATGCTTTTAAATGAGTTAAAGCCAAAAATGTATATTATATAAACTAAAGGGTTGAAAATAGAACTCAAGCAATTAAAAAGTCTCAAATATAATAACTGGACGCCTCCTTCTTCCTCAATCCTCCATAACCAAATACTGTAACTTTGAGAAAAACTCTATAACATTCATAAAGACAGATCTGAAGGCTCGGAGGTAGGGGCCCCTAGAGGAAGTGGGCCCGGCTCGGTTGCACCCTTTGCACACTTTCTAAGCCGGCACTGGATCCACACGTAATCCCTTAGTACTTTATATGTGATTTGTATGCCTTTTATCATGTATATTATTATGAATGTTGTATATTGTGATGAATACAGCAAATCTAATGTCGATCGATAAGAGTTGGATTTCTTTAGACCATAGGGATAAAAAGTTTTGGTCTGGTCTTGCCACATTCATCGAGAGGTGTAAGGATCACATGACTAACAGTGGTAAATGTCGATGCCCATGTGAGGTTTGTGATAACTTTGAGTGGCAAACACTTGAAGATATACGAATTCACATACATGAAAATGGTTTTAGCAAACGTTACAAGATATGGAGGTTCCACGGCGAACCAGTTGTTCTGCAATCGCCAGTAGAACATGCCATACCTCGCGCGACATGCCAATTGCATGATTTGATCGCCGATGTTCGCCAGGAGAATCATGACCATGAACCCTTTACAAATACCAATGACCCAATGAACACAAACGATGACCCAATGAACACAACCAATGATCCAATGAACACAACCGACGACCCAAACAACACAACTGATGACCCAAACCACACAACCGATGAACTTGCTGAGTTGCTTAAACTTGCCAAGACTGACCTATACCCTGGCAGTAAATGGGTTTCTGCGTTGGACTTTTTGGCGAAATTGAGTCACATGAAGGCAGTTAATAAATGGACTGATTCATCGTTCGACCAATTACTAGAGTATCTTAGATTTGTATTTCCGGATGCTAAAATCTCTGAATCACATTATGAAGCTAAGAAGAAAATGAAAAAAGTTGGGTTAGGCTATGAATTGATTGATGTTTGTCAGAACGACTGCTGTATATTCTGGGGCGAAGACAAAGAAGAGGAAATATGTAAGACCTGTTCTGCGAGTAGATGGAAAGATAAAAACACTAAGGGGAAGAAAGTTCCTAACAAGGTGATGCGTTACTTTCCTTTGACTCCACGACTAAAGCGTTTGTATAACTCAAGACACACTGCACAATCGATGACTTGGCATGCGACTGGACAGTGTACCGAAGTTGGTAAGATGCGTCACCCGGTAGATGGGACAACATGGAAAGACTTTGATGCAAGGTATCCAGATTTTGCTAGTGAACCCAGAAATGTCAGGTTAGGGTTGGCTGCTGATGGTTTCAATCCATTTGGAAACATGAGTGTATCTTATAGCATGTGGCCGGTCATAATGACGACATACAATATGCCTCCTTGGCTATGTATGAAAGAGTCTACATTCATGCTCACGTTGTTAATTCCTGGTCCTAGATCACCTGGGAAGGACATGGATGTTTTTTTGAGGCCATTGATTGATGAACTGAAAAGTTTATGGTCCGAGGGAGTCAAAACAAACGACGCCGCTACAAACACTTCCTTCACAATGCGTGCTATGCTTTTATGGACTATCAATGATTTCCCTGCTCGTAGTAGTTTGTCTGGTTGGAGTGGCCAAGGTTATTTAGCATGCCCTACATGTATGGGGGATACTCCATCTTGTCATGTGCGGGGGAAAATTGCTTATGTCGATCATAGGAAGTTTCTACCCACGAACCATGCATGGAGGAAGAGCAAGGCATTCAATGGCGAGTTCGAGACGGAATCTCCCCCTAAAAGAAAATCCGAAGCTACTATTTTAAAAGAACTTGATAACTTGCCGCATCATCTTCCGGGGAAACATCCACTTTATGGGGGTAAGAAAAGAAAACGTGATGCAGAGGTCGAGTTGAATTGGACTAAGCGTTCTATTTTTTTCGAGCTTGAATATTGGTCTTCACTCAAGCTAAAACATAATTTGGATGTCATGCATATCGAGAAAAATGTCTGTGAGAGTTTGTTGAATACTTTGTTAATGCACAAGGAAAAATCAAAAGATACTAATAAGGCAAGGATGGTGTTGAAAGATTGGGGCATTCGTGAAGAGTTGTGGCTCAAAGAAACCAAGGATGGTAAGGTCTTGAAGCCTCATCCCAAGTATTCTTTCTCAAATGAAGACAGAAAACACTTTTGTCAATTCATTAAGGGTGTCAAATTACCTGATGGCTTTGGCTCTAACTTCAAACATAAAGTAATCGATAACGATAGCAAAATAGCAGGGCTGAAGTCTCACGACCATCATATAATGATGCAACGGTTGCTTCCCATTGGTGTTCGAGCGTACTTAGACTCGACCATCTCAACACCTATAATTGAGCTTTGCATGTTCTTTAAGCAACTTTGTGCTCGAAGCTTAATGACATCTGACATGACAAAAGCTAAAGATAAGTTGGTCAAAATTCTATGTTCTTTCGAGCAAATATTTCCCCCGTCCTTTTTTGACATAATGATTCATTTGGTTATGCATTTGCCCGTAGAGGCCATTCAAGGTGGGCCTGTTTACATGAGGTGGATGTATCCATTTGAAAGGTACATGAAAAAGTTGAAGAATTATGTCAGGAATAAAGCCAGACCCGAAGGTTCTATTGCAGAGGGGTATGTTGCAGATGAAGCATTAACTTTCACTTCAAGGTATTTTGATGGAGTACAAACCAGGTTTAATCGACCCGACAGAAATGAGGATGCTCCAACCCCCGCATGTGAATTTTATGTCTTCAATTCGGTATGTAAACCTATCTCTCAAGCTGTAGACAGACAATTGGATAGCACACTTCAGACGAAGATTGATTGGTTTGTACTTAACAACAGTTCTGAGATCGATGAATACAAGAAGTAAGTGTATTTTCTTTTGAAATGTTCTTTCGTACATTATCATTCTAACGATAATACTAATTTCATGAACATTTATAGTGAATTTACCAATGAATTGCTTCCCGGAAATAATTTACAAACAAGTTTTCCTTGCTGGTTTAAGCACAAGGTAAATACATACACAAGTAATACTCTTTATATGAAATTAACATTTATTAAATCTAATCTTCCACAACGTTGTCTTTTTCATAGATCAAACGTATGTATGTAGATGATGAATCTTCATGTAGTTCCGAGTTACTTGCTTTGGCGAATGGACCATTGAGTGTTAACTCTTACACTGCTTGCATAGTTAACGGTGTGAGGTTTGTGGTTAATAGTCGAGATGTACACCGAACAACTCAGAACAGCGGAATTTCAACAACGGATGCAGACGGAAGACCGTATTATGGTGTGTTGGAAGAAATTCTGGAATTATGTTATCTAGGAGGTCGCAAGGTTGTTCTGTTTCGATGTAAATGGTACAAAACCGATAACAAAGGTTGTGTCACTAAGGATAACATAACTAGTGTTTGCACTCGATTTGATTGGTTTAAAGAAGACCAATACATTCTTGCAACACAAGCAAATCAAGTCTTTTACCTTGATGACCCTGTTAAAAGAAAGGGTGAGTCGGGCAAATATTGGAAGGTCGTCCAAGAAGTTCATCATCGGAAGATTTGGGAAAGGGATATCAATGCGGGAGATAGTGAAGTGGATCTTTTACATGGCACCAATTCATCTGATATTTTGTTATCTGCTAACTTGGATGCTTTGACACCTATTGGGTTGAGTAGAGGCGCACCAATAGACCCTGAAGGTACTTCCGCCATGGAAGAGGAAGATGTAGATGTCGACACAGACAAAGACATAGACGATGACATAGAGGATGACACAGATGACGATAGAGACCATGAACGTGAATCACACGTTCATATTTGTGATGAATCAGACCATGAACGTGAATAACACGTTCATATTTGTGATGAATCTGATTGATCTTAAATTGTTATTTGTTAAAACACTTTATCTAATGTATCAAATGGAAACTTTATGTATTTTTATTATTATTTCACTGATGTATTAAATGGAAACTTTATCTATTTTTATTATTATTTGTACTTAAACATTAATGCTTGTTATGTTGTTATGTTTGTATACTTGTATTTTTGTTTACAGATGTCAGCAGCGATAGGGCCGTCGTATCATGGCGGTGATTGTGGTGGTGATCCCCCCGATGGTGGTAATTGGCAGCCACCAAGTGGATGTGCGGCTAGCGGTATGACAACTTTCTAAATATTTTTCTTTATTTGAATTTAATTACTTGCATTTTTGAATTCTTCACCTGGATTTGTAGGCGCAAAAGAGGGGAGGAAGAAGACTAAGAATCTTAGTCTTAAAGCGGCTATTAAAAGGGTTAACAACAACAAACTACCCATCAGTTTCGAAAAAGGAACCAAGGGGACATATGTTGCTGTTGGTCCGAACAGTAACAATTTCAATACACTCGCTGGGACCATCGTTTCCAGGATTCCTCCCTACTTCCCTTCATGGAACAAAATCCCACCTGAGCACACATGCACCATCTATGATGAGCTTGGGGTAAATTTGTTTTTAGTTCATTGTTTCCTTTGTGAAAATATGCAGTAGTCTAACTGTTACTTATATCTTGTAGTCATACTATAATATGAAGCGCCATCTGAATGGGCCCGGGAATAAAAAATTGAAGGTTGGGCTAGGGAAGTATTTTGCGGAGCTATATCGAAGTCAGAAATACAAGTTTAGCCAGAAACACTTTGAATCAAGAGGAGGGTTGAAAGATGTTGTAAGACTTAGGGAGGATCCCCCTGATGAGATGCCAGCTGAAGAATGGATCAAGTTTGTGGACTTCAAGACCAGCGAGGCCTTCCAGAAACGGTTGAACGCGAACAAGGGTTGCAAGGGAAAGCAGACCATCATTGTTCGTTATGGCTGGAAAAATTCAGCCCAGTTTCGATATGATAATGTAAGTTGTTTAATCTTTCAAGTTGTGAAAAACATTAGCCTTATGTTAATTTCTTGTATTTACAGAAAGGAAAAAGCCCGATTGATTTGTGGAAAGAAAGAAGGTCTGTAAAGGGCGAGTTCACCGAGGCAGAGGCTGCTGAGATACATGTAAGTAATTGCTTTTACTATGTTAGTTATATTTTTTACTTAGCCGATTCTTAATCGGTTAACCGATAACGGATTCCTAATCGGTTAACCGATATTTATTTATACTTACCTACTGTCTTACCACTCAACCACTTATTATTATACCCAATTTTGCATCGATCGATTCACAAACCAAATATTGCTTCTGCTTGCTGCTGTGTTAACGCCACTACTATTCTGATTTTTATGTTCAAATGGAATGTTAATGTTGGTACCACTGCTAGTATGCTTTTTCTGTTGCTAGGTTATGACAATATTTAGAATGTAATGTTTCTGCTTGAATGTTTCTCATCTGAATTTAGGTTAATGTTTCTGGTGCTAGTCTGTTGCTGTAATGTTTTTGTTGAACTCTTGGTCAATGTGTTGGACTCTTGTTTATGTTTTTGCTGGTTACTGTCCACGTTATGAAACATAAATATTATAATTGTTGCTACTATCTTGTACTCTTGTTTTAGACCAGTTTATAAAAGCAATGTGTGTATTCGTTTGTAATTAACAGTTCTGTTGCTAGATTTTCAATCCAATTCGTTCTGACATTTGTTGTAACCATGCATGCTGAGATGACGACAAAGAAGAATGACCCTAATAATACACTGATGATTATGAAATCATGGAATCGGTGTTGGGGGATCGTCGTGGCTGGACCCGAGGCATAGGACAGAAGCTACCTAAGTACGCCTTTTATGATGGAGGTGCATCTTCATCTCAAGCTACTTACACAGCTGATGATGTACGTAGGATTCTTGCTGAGTATACCGCCCCTATATGGAGTAAGCTTGAGATCACCCCCCAGCCTATTAATATTCCTGATCAAATTATGGAAGAAGATGCCGAGGATGATGATGGCGGGTATGATGATGGCGAGGATGATGATGGCGAGGAGGATGAGGAGGAAAGTAGTAGTGATTGATGATGGTTTGTGTAGTCTAACAAGTTATCAACTTGTAATATTTTGAACTCCCGTACGTAGTTGGTAACTTTAAACTCCCCCTAGTTGGTAACTTTAACTTTAAACTCTCGTAGTTGTAGGATTGGTAACCTAGTTGGTAAACTTTGATCTTTTGATGGTAGCTTTGGTATTTGTAGTTGGTAAGCTTGTCTTTTGATGGTAAATGTTGTTGATAACTTTGATCTTTGGATGGTATTTGTAGTTTGATGGTATATTTGGATGGTATTAGCCAAGTGTCGATTTTGTAAATGTTGGTGTTAGTTGCGACAATTTTGATTGCTTTGTTGTTGAAATTGGTGTTGTTTTAGTTGCTAAAAACAGGTTAAAACGGGTTCTGTTTACAGGAAATTTCCCGGAGAAAATCAGGTGGAAAACGGAAAAGCAGCAGAATTCTGGCCAAAAATTTAGTTTTGGCTGCGACATTAGCGACGACACTGTAGTCGCCAATACTATTTTT
>JANDBE010000047.1:13285504-13304618 GCA_024320915.1 Erigeron philadelphicus | reverse complement strand
TGCTAAAAAAGTTGTAGTTACACATGTGTAACTCTCGCCGGAGATGGTCGCCGTCGCCGGAGGATCATGGTGGTGGTTGGAGATGATTATGGTGGTGGTGGTGGTGGTCGGAGATGGAAGGAAGATGAAGAAGAAAGAAGAAATACCTTGTACTTTTTGTACTTTTTCAAACACTTGTACTAAAAATAACTTTCCTCTATATATATATATATTATATCAAAGTTAGCAACTGAAAATGCCTAGAAATTGAATTACAATATAATAGGAGGCATTGAATATCGGGAATCAGACCACCAGTCATGAGCACCAACATATATTGCATGTATAATGAAAACATAAAGTTGTTATTCTGAGATCTAGATGGTTTCTCACTGAAGATCACTACATGAAGACTTAAAATACTAATACAATAGCATAGCATATATGGTAGCTATTGATGCGATTCGATCCTCATCAACTGTCTGTAGCATGTTAGTCCTATTGGTGTACCTCTTAATCCCCTAATGATCAAAGTTGGGTGAAACTGTACTGGTACTTAAATACTATAAAGTGCAATGCTAATGGGAGTTGTACAGTACCACCACCATCTGCTGGTTCATGTATAATATATAAACAGGGCTAGTTTAATTCCAATCAAGTGTTATTTCCAGGCTGCTGCTTAGAACCTGTTAAGTCGATGGTAGCTATAGTCTGCAATGGTTTTGTTTGACCCAAACAGTCGCCTTACAAATGTAACAGTAAATGTGAAATTGATATGTGTAACCTGTTTTTGAATAACGATTGAAAGAGGCATCTAGTTAATTTGGAATTTAGTGTGCAACACTATCCGACTTTACCAATAAAGTTGCATCAACTTTAGAGGATTTTAATCCATCATAAACGAGTAAATGACTTTCTAAAACTTTACTTGATAATTAGTTACTAAAGGGATTAGGACTTAATGAACAGATAATGTGATAAGATGGTGCAGGATCTAACCTCATTCATGAAAAATATTGAGTGTGCTGAGGATTTTTAACCACTGCATGAATATGTAAGTTGCTCCAGAGCCCATGAAAAATATTCCACCTGCCAATCAACAAGTATACTGCGTCTGTGTTGCAGAAAGTTCCACACTTTATATCTCAAGATTCCCTAGTAGAAATTCAATCACATTGGTAAAGAGACTAATACTACAATAGAAAACAGAAAATCCTAAAACCCAAAAAGATAACAGAAAAAAAAAAAAAAAAGAAAGAAAAAAAAAAAAGCAAAGACAGGCTATAAATTCCATCATTTTAAATGTCAATCGAAATACTCGAATCAAAAATGTGTCCGTCTCAAAGATAAACCTCTTAATAGATACGGTTTCACTTTCAAGAACATATGATGCATATACTAAAAGCAGACAAGGAAAGAAATCGTGTTTTCATTATACATTTCTCCAAACCCTGTCTCAGACTCTCAGGCAGTTAAATCTAAAAATTTACTAATACAAACAAAAAGTTGTTGGAGTATAACAGCATATGTTGCCATCTGTAAAACGACATCCATCAAACGTTTATAACTCTCCTTTCTTGTAATGGCGCTTTAAGAACTTGATACTTCATACCTGCAACAGATTGTATTTGTTAGGGTACCAATGAAAAGCATTAATTACGTCAAAGAACTTCATTGCATGAATCATTAATTTTCACGACACGTGAAATATTAAATTTTATAAACCAAATGCTTGTACCCATACAAAACTACTAAAAACTAAATAATCGACATTCGAGAGATCTGCCAACTCTCTCACAGTCTACTTTTGAGAGGTAAACCAACTTTCCTAATTAATGACCAAAATATCAATAATACTCAACCTAATAATACTACGGCATTAATACACTATTTATAGTAAAAGACTCCCTAATAACTCAAAACCCTAACTTAGCGAGAAGTAATTAAATTAAATGATAATAATAACAAAGTAATAATAGAAGACACTTAATCCCTGTGACTTTCTGGGTCGTATCCATACTCCCGCCGCAAACAACACCTTGTCCTCAGGGTGTTGCTTTATATATTTACCTCGAATAATTCCAGGATCCCATGGGTAGTCATCCTCATAGTAAACTTAGCTTGCGACGCCTTTGTGATACAAACCAAATGCTATAAATATAAATCTAAAAAAAAGATCAATATTTGAGAGATCGGTCAACTCTCCAATAGCTTACTTTTGAGTGGTAAACCAACTCTCCTAATTTATAACCAAAATACCAATATATTCCACACAATTCATAATACAATCATAAAGCCCTATAAAAAGATAACCCCTAACTTGTTCCCTAAGATTTACCAAGTTAAATAAGATTTTCCTAATTATAAATTAAATACTTTCCTAATTAACAATTAAATAAAAAAATTTAATATAATAATATGGAGACTATCACTTTGCAACCAAATTTCTTCTCTAGTAACTCTTGTTTGTGATTCTCAAAAGCAACATCTGTTGAACAATGTTTCTGATCAAAGTTCTTCATTTATGTTGTTTTTGTCACAAGGTGACCAGCCCCGAAGCATTTTATCAGTAAACTGCATTATAGAATCCTATTTGTTTTGCTTTAGAACAGGGCTACCAGGTACACCTCAACACTCTTCTTTAATATCTTCCACCACCGCCAGTTTAACAACCATTGTGGTTTCTCTTTAAGCTCCTTGCTACTGACGTTAGGGTCTGACTTTGTAGAATTTGTACCTTCAGCATATTCCATGTCTCCAATACCAGCACTAATGCAGCTTTGAACAGTTCGTTATTAACACCAAAAGCAGCTATTGTTCTGTATACAATTGATGTGATACAGGCAAGATTTACAAAGCAGCAAAAGAATGAAAGATGGAACAATAGCCCAAAAAAGTCCGCTGTTATATTAGTTAGGCAGATAAATATTGAGTTCGAGCTCAGCAAGCTCCGGTTTATGTCCAGCAACTCCGTTCACAAGAACCTATATAATCTCCACCCCAGAACTTAAGGCACGCGAGCCTTATTTAAACATAACCAATACGTAACCTAGCTTGTTCACCCACTCACTAATAATAATAATAATAATTATCACTTAACCCCTCTGACCCCATTCAGCCCTTAAACCCCTGGACCCATTAGGCCCATCTTCTTCATGTGACCCCAATGAGAGATTGATTAAACGGTGTTGGTTGGAACCAATTGTTATTCCCAGATCCCATGTTTTCATGTGTAATGTAGGCTGTTGTTAATCATAGTAATGCACCAGAATAGAACCCACAATAGCATTGCTTCCAGTGCTGAATTTGAACTCATACATGGATGCATTCTGCTGATGTGAAATAAAGCCAGCCCAAGAAACATCATCTAGTTAGATTGAATCCTCATGAAAGGCCGTCTGCCATCTTCTTACGTATATGAATAAGAGACCCTGGTGAGGAATTATTGCTCGACCCAAGTTGGATCTTTGGTATTTTTTTTATCTGTCCAATTTCCAAAGCAACCTCATCACCACTTCCACCGCAAGTACTCTAATTAACTCTGTGATTCAGACCACCAACATCAATGTCATGATATTCACTACAATTCCCATAGTACGTTGGTCTGACTTCTTTTTGTTTTGTCGCCATCTCAAAATCAGAACTCGTCACCCTTGAAATTAGGCAGGTTAGGGAACTGGAACATATGTGGATACAGGCAGTGTAACACCTATGACACCAGTTGCTGTGGAGGCTGCTAACCCGTGCTGCAAGTTTATAATGACCCCTTGCATAGTCACCAAAGCTAACTCTATCTTTCCAAACCTGCCCAAGGTAGTTGCCTGGAACTTCTTGTGGGCCGATTGAAACAAAAGCGTCCTAAACTGCTGAAAACCATTAACCACATCGACTATCTTGCATGACCCCATATGAAAAATACCCACAGATTGCAAAATCTATATCCTCGATACCAATTGATATAAACCAAATGCTTGTATCAAAACTAAACTACTAAAAAAAGATAATCTATATTTAAGACATCGATCAACTCTCCTCCAGTCTACTTTTGAGAGGTAAACAACTCTCCTAAATAACCAAATCACCAATAAAATTCAACCTAATAATACTACAGCGAAAAAAGACTTCCTAATAACTCAAAACCCTAATTTAGCGAACAAGTAATTAAAAGAACAAATAATAAAGTATAAAAAGACACTTAACCCTTGACTGATTTTCTATTAACAGAAAACTCACCTTTAACATTAATTTTTCAAAGTTGCACTCAAGTTTGCCAAAGTGCAATAGAAAGTAGTTTTCGATGCCAAAGAATTCACAAGCACCTCAACAGATTTCACCTCTACAAAGAAAATTGGTCATCAATTTCAGATAGTTTATTGAAAGAATTGGTGTGTTTTAGTTTCATTTAAAATTTTTATAAATTTTTGGGAAGAATATTAATATTTTTTAAACGAGTTGCAAAAAAAGGTAGTCAAAGAGTGTTTTCAAAAGTAGTAATCCCGGGTTTGAGGAAACCAGGTTATGGCACTTTTTAGAAGCCGAGTTTGGGAAATCCGGGTGATGGCGCGTGCTTTATACTTGTTCGGGATTAGGACGATTGGGTATTGTGAATTTGTTGTTGGTTAAAGAAGCTTTAGTTATCAATTCAAGCATGGACATAATTGTTATGTACACGTGGTATTAAATAAAAAAAAGACGACAATGTGTATGATAGACTAATTACTAATACTAACTTATGGTATGCTACGGGGTCACAGGATGACATCAAAAGAGATAAATTTACAATTTCTAATAGTCTCTTTTGAGGGACGAAGATGAGAATAATTCAAATCTCCTATGCAGATGCCATCAAAATTGCTGTCAGAAGAAAGTAGAGATAATGAGGACAATAAGTTAGATCTCCACTAATTTACATTTCATTCTCATCCTCATGTATATTCATTAACATGATGAAATTATGCAAGGAAACTTTTGGCAGATATCAAAATCACTTACAACATCGTTTTAAATCTCACCAAAACTCAATTTGGATTCAGAGAATTCAGGATAGATAAAATAGCTATTTTAAATGAAAAAAAAAGCTTGTAACCCTTGTGGGTTTGAACAAGCTTACAACAACTAATTCAACTAAACGAACAAATTTACTTTGTTCACGTACACTTGTTTGGAAACTGTATATGCACGGTTCGTCAAACATTCAATTCGTTAACAATTCTGGTTCTAAATATAACTTCAGTTTTAGTTACACCTAGAAGTCGCATCTTTTTCAAAAGTGATTGTGAGCAAGCTTTTTCACTTACCAGACTCAAAAATATTTCAGATCTTAAAACTCGACTTAAAAGATACCATGTATATATTAGGGTTGTGCTCCAGTAAGACATAAACATTTCAAAAGATATGTAGTAGTAAACTTTGGCCCATTGGATTTGATCCACATAATTGACCACTTTTTTTAAAGCTAACAACCTTCACGGGAATACGGGATTGAAACTCCATATCAGCCTTGCAAAGGTAAACTGGAAATTGCAAAAGCTATATAATGATTAAATTAAGCAAACACCTAGGCTCTACACAAAATGAGCCAAGTCATATATTGTTCAGTCATAAAAAACATATCAACTGAGCATTACTTACCATTGGAAATAATGAAAATGTAACCATAAAACACATGTGATGAGCTCAACGACGCTTGTACAAGCATGGCTTCAGTTCAGGCCATTTAATCTCCTTGCTAGAATTCTTCTTTGGCTGCAAAAAAAAGCATAAAAGATAATACAGAAGATTAGCTGACTGCCCTTTCATAATGAATCAATCAGCTAGGGGCTCAACTCAAAAAAAGGTACAATAATTAAGAGGTAAACAAGCTGTCTAACCTTTTTCCGGAAATATAGAAGTATGAACATTTTATTTGAAAAATCCTGCAGTTTGAGACGAATAGCATTAGTATAAAACATTGCCAATAACAAAGGGTTCGAGCCATAATCGAGCTGAGCTTAAGCTTGCATGTTAAAGCTCATCAAGATATTGAGTAGAACTCGAGCCTACTAAAAGTTTATCGCCGAATTAGCCCTAACAAGCTCTAGCTACTCGAGCCCTATCAAGCTCGGGCCCGGCTTGGCAATGTTGCAGAGCTAGTCGCAAGTTGAACGGGTCGGGGTAACTTTAATATGGGTTGAAAACAAATCTGGTCAGGTTGAACCACAAACACTTGTATTAACAATACCATGGTTGAGTTTCAACCATTTGAACAGTTAGGCTTATCTGACTCTGACCCGTACCTTTTTGACTATTTTGTACATCCACAATTCAGATAGAGTAGAACACAACCCAAAAAGACCCATTCATTAGTAAATGGGTCGAAATTGAAACCTCTAGAAAAGATAAACAAACCTTTGATACAGAAGTAAATCCTAGTTGACATACAGCTTCGACAAATCTATCTGGATCTGCTCCACCATTGGCGGGATCAAATCTACTCTTCACTTCTGCTATCAAAAGCCAACCACTGTGACAGAACTATAACTTAACATGCTACACTAAATCATGGATAATGAGTAAGAAATTTTAACTATTTGTAAAAATACCTCGGTTTAAGTACTCTGTATGCTTCTTGAATAAAATTCGGGAAGTTGGTGCCCATCAGTGAAAGGCAGAAAACAGCAACATCTATTGATGAAGAATCAAGGGGTGTCTGCAAGTTTACAGAATCAGCCTAAGGTCTTGCAATTTAAAAGATATTTGAACGTGCGTTTTAAAACTTATAATGTGATCACAATCATATAATCAGCTGTAACAACAGATGCTACATGAGATAGTGTTTGGACATAACTCTGCTGTTCGATTTATTATTAAAATGTAGGGTGATATCGGACACATGAAAAATATCGACCAAAGACTAAAATGACACATTCTTATGCAAAATGTTTACCTTTTCTTACTAATCTGATTATTTGACCTCTAATGGGATAAAACATAATCATAGTCACTTTGTCCAAACATATAAAATTAACCATTATGCCTTCAAGACACGATAATTATAAGTCAACTTTATAACAAACATCTGCAGATACCTTATAAGTCAACTTTGTAACAAACATCTGCACATGCCTTAACGAGGGATATTTATGAAGTTCAGAGTTTTGATGCTTTCAAATAAAAGACTTACATTTGACATGTCACAAGCGATCACTGAAGGATCGTTTGAGACAAGGTCTATGGAATAGACCTTATTCTTTACACCTTTTGACAAACGAGCATCGCCTGTTATACAAGAACATGATCATTTAGATTATTGACTAAATAAAGACTCTGGATATTAAACATTCAACACTATATATGTGGGTGTATATATATAACAAATATATAAAAGTTTTACCACAATCTTACCACAACCAAAATCAGCCACAACTAACGACGAGTTGTGATCCTTTAGCCACTTCATGATGATATTAACCGGCTGTTCAGGCCAACGTGACATTTGCTCTTGATATCCTGTATGATACTGGCCAGATGGGATCAGATATTAGTTGTATAGAGTTGGCTAACTTATTGAATTCAGGCAATGTCTTGTCTTTAACAGGTCCAGCATTTTAAAATATAAGATAACTAAATAACTGATGTGTATCAAGGCAGTATCCAAGCAATAATTGAGTAAAACGAATGAATGACACGACTAAAACCAACGGAACTAGGCTAATAATTAAAGATAATCTGGATTCGAGCTCCTAGTCACTGACTCCCAAACAGTATTAGAGTTCCAGCAACTCCTAATTGTTCTGATAACCACATGTAACTCACTCGTCACTCCATAACAATACGGTGGCCTATGGCCTTATTTAACATTTTAACGAAGTTGTCTAGCCCTAAACTTGGTGCACAAGAAAATACTAAAAGTAACAAACTAACAATAAACTATTAAGAAAAGTACATTTAAACCCCTTGACTTATTGTAAAGCCTAGCAATCTTATGTAGCTTCTGGTTCATATCATTACTCCCACCCACAAAATCACCTTGTCCTCAAGGCGTTGCTTTGAAAAGTTACCTTAAGTAATTCCCGGATCTCATGGGTAGTCATCCCCAAATCAGCCAAAAGTCTCTTGTTTTTAATGCTCAAAAACAACTGTTGCAACATGTTTCTGATGAAAGATCTCAGCTTCTGTTGTGTTTATCCATGTGACCAGCCCCAAAGCAAATGATTAGAAGACTTTACTACATAATCATAATTGTCACCAACATCTCCTAGATTACTATAGTTCACTTATATTTTCCACCACGGCACCACCACCACTGGTTTAACACCCACTCTGGTTTCTTCCTCGACCTACTTACTGATTTATTGACTATCTAATTTTGTATCTTCAATGACATCCACATCTTCAACACCAACACTAAAAGCAACTTTGTTCTCTTTTTTTCAAATAAACTCCAAATCTTTTTTATATAGAGAAAAAGTAGGATCAAAAGGAGAATCTTGCAAGCTATGAGAATCAATTTTTAAAGCCAATGACATCACATCTTTCAACTTAAAGCAGCTAGAATGATGCCACTCAACAAATATTTCCCTCATTTCAAGTTCTATACCATAGATGAATAGAAATATAGCGTAGATTTCAGAAATTTCTTCCAGATTTTTAACTTGATCGAATAAGATTTGAAACAAAACGCAATATTCTTTTACACTACCTTCTTAGCTAATTGCCATAATCTTCTCCAAAGCAAATTTCACGCTGCCTGCTGATTTTTCCCCGGATGAACAGTAACTTTTTTCAGGATAAACAGTATATAAAAAATTATCACTAACACAGGTTGCAAGAAGGATGGCTGTGATACCAATTGAAGTGTATCAAGGCAGAATCCAAGCAATAATAGAGTGTAAACAAATGAATGACACAATTAAAACCACCGAAGTAGGATATTAATTGAAGATAATCTGGATTCGAGCTCCAGTGACTCACAAACTGGATTAGAGTTCCAGCAACTCCAAATTGTTCTAGAAACCAAATATAACTCACTCCATAACAATAAGGGGACTTATGGCCTTATTTAACCAAGTAACAATAAACTGCAGTTTTAAGGAAAGAACATTTATGCCCCTTGACTTATTGTAGAGCCTATCAATCTTCTGTAACTTCCGTTTCATATCAATAACTTGAAGGAAATGGATCAATAACTTGCTCCAAAGAGGTCAAACAAATCAAAAATATCCAAGGGAGTACTTATAAAAGTACATTACCTCCTGAATCAAATTTCTAAAAGTAAGTGTTACTAATAAACTCATGTAATCATATTTGGGACACCAACTACTCATATAACCATTTGGACAAAAAGTATTAAACCTATACAAAAAATTAGATGTTTCGACCACCACCTGTTTCAACCTGTTACCAACCCGCCCACCTGTCAGTGTCCACTATGACACCACTAGTTTAGAGTACAGGTCCATTGTTCAGCTCAAAAAATATTGCTAATCTTATAAAAAGTTATCACATGCTCTTTGTATGGTGCAAGTTTAGTTAGAGTCATTACGCAGAGAGATAATTGCTGTCTTGATGTGCTTGTCATTTTGTCAATGTTTAGCATGATTTTAAAGTGTCTAAGTTTAAAATCATATCATATGCAATCGTAAACAAACATTCCAATTTCTATTATTCTCTATGAATCTTGCTTTGAAAAGAATATAAATTTAACCAGGGGCAGCATATCTTACCATGTTAAACAATGACGGGTCCTCTTTAAAGTATTCCAGAGCTTCATCTCCACTGCATACGTATGAAATTTCAGGATCCCATTTGACAGTTAATGAATAAAAACGCTATGTTATATAGACCGAAACCTAATATATAGGTTCTAACTAAATTGGGTTCTTCCCTGAATTATAGAAACTTAACAGAAAGTACCCAAAAAACTAGCTGAATAGAAAATATAACTATTAAAAATGTAAATACCGAAATATGGTAAAAACATAGAAGAGTAAAGTTTAAGGCTTACGAGCAAGTATAAAGCTTCTCGTTAATCATCCGAAAATGGCCTCCTGCTAACTTAGCTTTCATCTGAAAATGACAAAAATAAATTAAAGATTTCATCAGTTACAATCATATATAAATATCATCAACACGCTAAGTAAGAACAAAAGAAGAACCTTTTCAAGGTAAGTTAATGGCTTTGAGGAACTTTTCGAAACACCGGAAGTCGAAGGCAATTGTCTGCCAGTCGAACCGGGGGCGTCTGTTTTTTGACGTTTGTTTCTCTTTCGTTTTCTACTGCGCCCACCACCCGCCTCTTGATTCATATTCCCTCTTTTATAAGGGTAAACCCTATAATATAGCAGAAAAACTATGAACCGCGTACATTAGAGCCAAGCATTTAGGTGTAATCAATATAACATAGAAAAAGAAAACCACCAAAATATACACCATCCCAACATATATCAATAATAATATGGCACTGCCTACATAACCATAGTCGGGGGTACTTACAAATGTAATTAATTATTCCTGATATTATATAATCTACTATTCCAAGCATAACAATATATAAAATTAAAAAAAATAATAAAAAAGATTTACTTACGATATAGTATACTTGTGGTTTTGATTTTCAAGTGAGGAAGAAGAAGATGTCAGGGTCGGCGATACTTTTGTCTTTCCCTAATTTAATGGGATGTTGGAGTTTTTAAATCGGACACACCACTTATCTTTTCGAACTTATTAAAAAGAAAAATCTCAAGACTTGTTATCCCTAAAAATCAAACTCAAGACCTTAGGTAAAACCTGAGATGCCTCTGACCAGTTGGACTGGTCATCATTGGCGACACACCACTTATTAATTAGTTGATTTTTAGTTTTTTTTTTTCCTTAGATTTTTAGTTTATCTTAAATTAAACTAAACAATTTGTGTTTTTTTTTTAATTTTCAACCATTCCAAATTTATTTTTTTTATTTTAAATTAAATTAAGCAAATTCTTTTAATTTATACATACTATTAAATTAAACTTTAAAATCCATTACATTAATCAAATTAAACAAATTATTTAAAACAAATATATTAAAAAAGAAATATAAACTTACTTCATTAATAATTTAATAATTTAGTTCTAACTTACAAAAAAACTAAGTAAATCGGTAAATATATAATACTATAAGATTTGTTTTATAAAAGAAATATTAGAAAAAAAATTATAAAGTTGTTGCGCTTCATCTTTTTCACATAAAATCTACACACAGACTGACTCATAGAGTGTAGCAGTTTTTTTTAAATGAAAAACTATCTAAAATCCGAGTTGGGCCCATTTAGACGTTCGAATCTCACACTTTCTCTCCATTTATCACCATCGGGTTTAATATCCGCTAGCCAAGCTACGAAGCATAATTTTATGGGTGGTGGCGGTGTTACCACCAGTATGGGGATGATACTACCGGTTTGGACACCCCACTCCGAGTCCCCTTAGTGTTTTTACACCAAATTTTGAACTAAAATCTCTTAATTTTATACTTCACCATATACCTATTCAACTATCAATGGCCGATAAATTTTTAGAATTTTACTCATCAATCTATCCATTCATGGTTGGTAGGTTTTTAAATTTTGACTCATTATTAATTGAAAACGAGACAAATTGGAAATATGGTTTTGTTTCACGGGGACTGATAATAAGTTATACTTCTATCCTCATGTTTTACAAATACTTTTTATAATGTGAATATAAATTATTCTGTGAATTGGATTATTATCGTCAATTGAAACATAAATTAGTTTTGATTTTTTTGTGGAGATATGTATTTTATAATTTATTTATTAATAATCAGAAAAAGATTTTAAAAAATTAATTTTATTATAACTAAATATTTTGTAAGATTTATTATTTTATGAAACTCCAAAAATTAGGGATACAAGAACCGGACTAAATCGTGTACTCTGATATTGAAAAAACCCAAACTGAAAAAACTGAACCAAAAAACCGATGTACAACGCTTTAGTTTATGTAGTTAACAAAATATTAATGTAGTTAACAATCACAACTATTTATATAAAAATAAAAACTTAATTAGTTAACAATGTAAATTGACTACTATAATAGCAAAAGTTAAAATTTAAACAAAGGTCAATTTGAAAAAATCAAGAGTTGTGATCAATTAATAAGTCACTAGAACAATTGTCGTTTAATATGTAAGCTGATGATGATGCATCTAATGGGGACTGGTCGTCTGTTGTAAACTAAATGCATTGTTATATTTTAAATTGTGTTTTTTATTTCTTAATAAAATATCTATACCAAGTAAGCTAATCTACATTGGTGGGCCATTTTATGTTCCAACGAATTAACAAAATGTTTAAGATTTATCTTTTTAAACATTACATAACTCGAACATAATAAATAAATAAAAAAGAAATAAACATTGTTAAAAATGTAATTGTTTATTGGTGCTTAGATAATTACTAGAATTTAGACTCATGTTCAATACTGGATACAGGACTTATGACATGAGTTACAGATTTAAGTTGGATCGTCCATGTCAATGTATTCTGTTAAAAGCAAACATTACGATAATGTGATTTTTATTTAATTGTGAAATAATGTTTTTAAATGGCATTCTATGCTACTTCTATTTCTAAATTACACGAAACCAGGACTCTCGAAAAACCCCTATTAATCTGCCACCACAAATGTGGGAAGTGGGACTCATACTCAGGTGGATCCTTCCAAGGTCAAATACGTTACCAATGAGCCACCAATATCATTGACTAATTGTGAAATAATGTGTTTTTCTTTTCTTTAAAAAGTTTTTCCTTAGTTAAAGGCTATAATGGTCAGCGATTTTTCGGTTATCAATTTTAATCATTCACTTATGTGTATGTGTATGGCTAGATTTAAACTTGAGATCTTTAACAAGGAAATAGGAATTTTTGTCACTATAACATTTAGAGGTGGTTAACTATATTCTTAGAGTTATTTACATAATGAAAAAATAAATTATACAATAGGCTCAACAATTTTATAAGACAAGTTACTTATTTTTTTATTTTTTAATGAAAATATCCAACTCTTTGATTAACAAACTGAAAAACAAGATTCAAAAGATAATGATGATCACCGTTCGTTTGTGTGGCATATCTTGAGTCGATTTGTATTGGCATCTTGAATGTTGCCGTTTTTAAAATCTAATGTCTCTATAAATAAATTTTATATCCGAACGGTTTAAGAGTTATAAAGATGTGATCATTTGAAAACTAAAATTTGAAAATCAAAAAGACTATAATTTGAAATTGAACACAATATGTTAATAGCTACACACCACTACCACCTCCAACACATTGCCAAATATTGTGTTACGGTACGCATATAAGAATGATGTGGATTTTACGGGCGGCGATCCAAGAGATAGTGTGATGGTTTAAGCCAGAGAGAGAGAGAGAGAGAGAGATGATCACGTTGACGTGATAGGCAGCTATAAACACATTATGATAAGTTTTAAATTACAATGTGTTCGGCCGATTTTGATTTATACACAAATTTTAATTTTAAAGGAACATTTCGCAAGATGGAATTAAAATTTGGTACCGGATATATTGCTAAAAGTTGGTACCAGATATATTGCTAATATTTTGATTTACACACAAATTTTTATCAAAATAAACGTTCCATCTTCCATGTATTTTCATACAAGAGTATACAACTAACTTAGACATTTGTAATGTACCTAAACAACCAAACAAAGAAAACGTAAAATAGAGATTTTTCTGCTTTACATAACTCAAATTACTTTAAGGGCCTAATCACTCATTCTAACGCACAAGATAGACCGATGTGTGAACTCCCAGCAGAATATCAAAGTTGGAAGAATGGAAACAAGAATTGATATGGACGATTATAATACAACACAAGACAAGCCAATAAACATGTAGATGAAAATTCACCCCCTCCCCCCTTATATTCCTTTTTGATTGTTTTTGGTATTGATCAAGATGTTGGATTAGCAACCTCATTTGGATCAATAACTATCCCACGAGGTTGCTCAGACCGCCGCAAAAAATTTCTTCTGGGGTTGTGTGATGAAACATCACCGAGTTGGACATGAGGTGGTATCGGTGTTTCATTTGAGTGGCCAGAAATGCAAAGGGTACCTGCATCATCTTGTTCCCAAAAAACTTCCACCATAGCACCTCTTGGATTTTCTGTTGATATTGTTCCTGGAATTCCTATGTATCTTGCTCCAACTGGTATCTGCAAAGGTCGCGTTTTCTTAGAGATTGCTTTAACATATTCAGATAAAACAACTTAATAAACGATAACTCTTTCTGGGAAAAGTTTCAAAACCAAAAGTAGTGTATTTGTTGGTTACGCAGTTTAAACTATATATTAAATTTCATCCATAACACTCCCTTAATTTGTCGATACTGAAAGATATTTACATTTTGAATCTACTATTCTACTCACATCAATCATTAAATCCTTTCTCAAATTAAATGTTGCAACTTTTTTTTTGGATCAAAAATTAATAATAAGCCTGCCTAATGTTTCACCAAAACTTGACCCAGTTACTCATGGAATCAACAATGGTTGCGTTTTATCTCAAATGGGTCTAAGAGTTTTTTTTAGCGAAAAGAAGCGCACCATATTGGGCACGATTTTAAGCTTAGAACCATTTTACCTTTTTATGGAATCTTAATTAAAACAACTATTTTTCAGAAAAAAATGAAAGACTAAACAAATGAGAAACCAGGACCATTTCAACCATATTAGATATAACCCATTTCAACCAGAACCCATTATCCACCCCGTCTATCTTCTTACCTCTACAAAAACTTGCAAACAAGGAAAGAACGAAAGATATATGACAATACATGAGTGGAAACTTACTTGAAGCGAAGTTCCAGAGCTCAAAGTCAATGTGGTGAATCTACCTTCAGCAGCAGCACTTTCAAACTCTGCCTGCTTTGCAATGTTGAGGAATACTTCTTCAAGGGTTGTAAGACTGAGCTGGATATCTGATACACCAAACTCCCCCTTTCTATTTTCTAGCTCCTCAAAGAAATTCTATAAGGAAAAAATTTTTAATTTAAATGTTAAATTATTTATAGGCCATATTTAATCTATCAATCCTATGATATATTTATTATTTGCTAAAATTTAAGGAATTGAGACAGTTTTTTTTTTTTTCTAGTATGAGTTGAAATAAGCGGGGTTTTGGGTTGATCTTCTCCCACTACAGTCCAACTCATCCATCTTGCTAGTAGGAAAAGAAAAAATAGCTCTGCAGTATCAAGTACCAACAGAATGACAAGTCTTACCGTTAGCAGGCCCTCCTTGTCATGTGGGATCACAAATGTAAGGAACGACTTATTTTCTTCTTTTGGAAGCACATCTAAACACTGTAAAAACATCCAAAATTAGAACGAATAACATATTCAAAACCCGAACAAGTTGTATAATTCAACATACATCTTTGAAAAACAGCTTCACTTCTTCATGATGTGTTGCAGGATTGAAATCACCATTCATCCCAGAGAAGCTTATATTAGCAATATATCCGGTACCAAATCTTGATTTTAGCCTGATGGAATTTCCAATGCAGCGAAGCCTGCCTTTTGTCATGATTCCTATTCTATCACTTAAAATATCAGCTTCTTCCATTGAATGTGTCGTAAGAATAACGGCTCTCCCTTTCTTTGCATTCTCAATAATGTCCCAAACATGTCTTCTAGTTATTGGGTCCATACCAGTAGTCTGAACAAAATAAAAATAAAAATAAAAGAATAGAACAAGATGGATACTATAAGTGGTGACCCGTTCACTTATAAATGAGTTGGTTTGGGTTATTTTAACTCTATCGAATCTGATGTGGCACATGAATTATTTATATGATCTCGTTGTTTGTGAAAGCTTGTGTTCCAAGTTAACACAACCCATTTCAACCTGTACCCAAAGTTACCCGTTTGATCCCTTGCCAAACCCAGTTGATTTTGCCACTTCTATGAAGAAGATAGAAATTTTTGAAGAAAAGAACAGCCAACTCTTATTACCGGTTCATCTAAGATGACCAACTTTGGTTCGCCAATAAGAGCAATAGCAACACTGAGACGGCGTTTCATTCCACCACTGTAGCTACGAGCTCTCACTCTGGCTGACTCAGTGAGTTTCACCTCAGCCAGCGATTTCTGCACAACCTATAATACAGTGGGATCAGGATTCAATCTAAAAAGTCATTTACGCTAATTTCTGATTGACATATATAGTAAGAAAATAATCAGTTTACAGATTACATAAGCAACCAAATTAGACTTTTTTTAGGGCGCACCATTTTAAGTGAAGCAGGAGGGAGACCCTTGATACAGGCAAATAGATAGAGGTGCTCTTGACCAGATAGTGCATCCCAAAGAATATCAAACTGCAACCAATAGACAATATGTTGATTCCACTCCTGAATAATTGCTGCCAATGACAAGCTACAGCATGATAAATGGTCTGGTAGAGTAGGTTGGGAAGCGGATCAGGATGGGTCATTTTAATTTTGGGTCAAAAAACATGTCAAGATGTAATAAATGGTCGGGTCAAATAACATGGACGACTCCCACATTTGACCCGTTTCATTTTTGTTAAAATCCTGCTCAGCCCATGTGACCTATTAGAGATATATAAAAAAAGTAGTTTTCTTTAACTAAAAAGCGAACAGCCACCACAAACAAAGTGTCAGAAAAAACAGTCACCTGGGGGCATACACCTATCATTTTTTGGATATTTGACATGCCAATAGAGCTTCGGATGGAATGACCATAGATAAGAGCTGTTGACAAGACATTTGAACAATAACTTTTCTTTATAAAAAACGGATAACCAGAAAGCATTGGAACTGAAAGTATATATATTTTACCATCTCCTTCGGTGACTGGGGTAATTCCAGTTAAGCAATTGATTGCAGTAGTTTTTCCAGCTCCATTGGGTCCTAAAAGACAAAATAGTTGATCCTTTGGAAAGTTTACCCATAAACCCTGAATATATCATTGAGAAAAAGAATAGGTTATTTACGAGCTAAAACTAAACATGCCAAAAGGGTCAAATGGATTGGTTAACAGGTAGCTTTTTGTTCAGGTTGGGTCCGTTGACCCAAACCCTTTTGTCCGATATTCATTTTTGCGTCACATGATTGCAAAGATGATACAATTTTATTATTGAACTCTCAAAGATGATACGATTGTAATAACACACTTTTGAATAAGCTGATTATATAAATTAGAACTTAAAAGTGAACTTTGAGTCAGTCTTTGCTCGTTAGATCTATTTCCTGTTTTTAGTCACCTTTGTAACTTTATCTGATTGGGATAAAAGTATCAAACCTAATAAGAAAAACAGCTCATTCATGAACAAATGGGTTGAAAGTGCCACCTCTACTAAAAACATATGAAAATTATGTACCTTGAGTGCATGATAAGGTGCACTTTTCTTGCAAGTACAACAACCAACGTTGGTTCCTCCAGGATATACTTTGACGAGCCCATGTATCTGAACTGCAAGATTTGGGTCAACAGCACCTTCTCTATGTTGTTGCTTCACAATGTTTTCCTCTTCAAGTACATCCTCATCATCTGGTGATGTATGTTCTATTGGTGGAAGAGATCGCATGCAACTACAAATCTGACCCTCTTCAGGCAAAAAATGAATTAAGATGCTTTAGTGAAAACAACAAACATTGCAAGAGTGCAAAGAACGTATGGGATTAGTGAAGGTAGTAAAATTGACCTAACACTTCTTTCTACTCTTAACTTTTGTTCATTTAAAATTGATAGACTAATTATCATTATTACATTATAAGAAAAGATAATGTTAATTTGCTACAGTGATAAACTATATCTTCAATGTTGGCTGTATGAATAAAAAAAAAAGACTTTAGATGACTTTCAAGACATTTGCCCATTCCCATTTTGGTTACATACTTCTACTTTGGAGTAATTGAAATTAAAGACAACCCAAATCAAAACATAAATTGGAAAAATGAAAAGTACTTTAGTTACTAGTTCACTCAATTACCTTTAACCCTGTTTCCACCTTTGCCTGACCAATAACCAGGATTCAGAAAGTAGAATGTTGATTTCCTTACACCTGAAGAGTTGGGGAATATATTATCGAAGTAGATTGCCAGAGCAACCCACAAAATGAATGTTGCTAAAAGCCATAGATAGATATCATTCTGCCAAATAATAAACCAAAACAAGGGTCAACTTCAAATTAAAATAACGGAAGGTAAACGAAACCCCCATACAAAAACAGGTAATTACCACATTCCATACACATACTATATAGCTGGCAATATGGAGGGCATACAAGGTGGGGGCTAGGGTAACAGATTAACGTTGCAGGGCAACTTTTGGCCTATTTGACACGTTCAACCCATTTGTTCCAGTCTCTTTGCAGATGAACTTTTAATTTGCATGTTTGAGATCAGGCATAAATCAAATCAACACATACATTAGTAAGTAGGTTAAACTTAACACCTCTGATCATACATATATGGGGATGAGAATGAGGAAAAAACAGACAGATGCAAGCAATCAAGAGAAACATGCTAGACGAACACCACTTAAATGTTTACCACTGTTATTAGACAGTCCGTGTCATTCGGCGCACACCTTCCTATACTGGCCCAGCTGATACCAGGGTCTTCAGGAGTGGCAGTAGCATCAGAAAGCAACTGAAGGGCTTTAGCAAGAAGATTAGGAGGGTAGAAAGACCAGATGGTCCTGTATGTGTCAGAGAAGTTGTCACTGTAGGGAAAACCAAATGCGGTAACCACCTGCATAGAAAAGAATTCTCCAATGTGGAAAATGAAAAAATAGATAATTTTCGGTGAGCCTAAGATAAAAAAGACTAACCTGTGTCAGAAATCCAACTATATACACGGAAAAGCCTACGCTTGTGGAAGAAGTGGATTTGCTGATGAATGATGAAAACATAAACGCAAAACCAACCTGGCAGTAGCAGCAAGAGCTATGAAATGCTAATTCAACAAACGTATGAAATGGACAACTATGTAAATAAAAGTTTCTTACCATGTTTAATTGGAAAAGGAAGAAAACAAGGAAGACAACTGCAAAGCTGTTATGTAAAAAGAAATCAAATTGAAACATCCTTCCAAAGAGAACTGT
>JANDBE010000047.1:13259149-13270481 GCA_024320915.1 Erigeron philadelphicus | reverse complement strand
ATGCTGTTGTTTTAGGCAGTTGAAGAATCTCTTAGAAGTGTCAATCTCTTCAACGGTGGGGTAGCTGACAAGCAAGCTGGTAAGTATAGTGGAGGCATGAAAAGGAGGCTTAGTGTTGCCATCTCATTAATTGGAGATCCCAAGGTATGTCTTGCTTTCCCTGTATGTACAACTTTTTTCAACATATCTTTTTAAAATTGGTTTCCAACAATATATGTATAGGTTGTGTACATGGACGAGCCTAGCACTGGACTGGACCCTGCTTCAAGAAATAATCTATGGAATGTGGTGAAGCGAGCCAAACAAAACCGTGCAATCATTCTTACAAGTAATCTTCTAGTTAACTATTCTTTCAATTTATGTGATGACGTTCTAGCGATGGCAATTTTGACACATTTACTTATGAATTGGTCGAATTTGGTTGTGTTCTTTTTCTTATCTAAATGTGTCAAATTAATAAAAGTTGAATTCAATCCGAGCTGTTTGAACGCATTGCCTAGCCTGCTGACCCGTTATTCTTGCCACCACTAGAAGAATCATTGGGTCTTTGCTGAACATATATGTAGCAATTGCCACTTAGCATTAAAAATGTTACTTACTTTTTCCTAAATGAATATGATTAAATCAAAATTTTCAGCACATTCTATGGAGGAAGCAGAGCATCTATGTGACCGGTTAGGAATCTTTGTCGATGGCAGCTTGCAGTGTGTCGGAAATCCTAAAGAGGTATCATTAATACTCACTTCATTATGAAAATGTTGCACCTCGACCACATGCTAACTTCCTTTAGCTTCGTGATCACTGCATGCTAAAACTTTGTTGCAGTTTTATAACCACTACATGCCAACATATTGTTACGATACTTCCAACTGGACTGCCTTAGTTGTCTATATGAAATTACATTTACATTGAAAATCCTACTTTTGATTTGTAAATATAGTTTATCCAAGAAAAATTGCAAATAGCATTAGCTGAACTGCCTAGAGGCACTAATGGCACTTTTGACTCATTTACATATGCATGGGTCAACTTAGGCCATGCCTATTTAGGAAGTGTGAAATAAAATAAAAATAGCTTTAAAGGAAACAGTTTAATTGGGTTGTATGGGTTAGTTTGGTTCAGTTTGGTTCGGTTATGGCCGAAAATCAAATTACAACTTAATAATTTTGTTCAGTGGTTTCCTTAACCTATTGCTTTCGGTTATTACTGGTTCAGTTATCGGTTACTGATTATGGTTCGGTTATTGTCTTTGGTCAATTCGGTTGACCATCAAAAACTAGCATGTGAGCTTCAAAGTTAAACGACATTATGCACTAAGTGGATAACAAATCTAGATTAGTGTAGTATATCTACAACTATGATAAAAGGATATCATTTTGTAAGTAATTTTTCAACCTAAACGAGAGATATTAAGTATTTTAAAATAGCAAAATTACAGCCAAAACCAAAAGCACTTTGAAATAGCAAACCTAATGCAAAACCCAAATGGTTGTGGCTGATCTTGATCCAATAACAAGGTTCAATAAATTAGAAAAAAGCCCAACAATCCCAAATGGAACTCATAAAGAATTGTAAAAAACTTTTGCTACTAAATTATTACCAGTACTTATAAAACTAATAGCAGAGTTTTTATATAAGAAATAACATATATTTGAACAAAATATGTTTCAAGCCAACCTAATTTACCCAACTTGTAAAAGTACTTTTTTTAATTTGTTATCCTACCCGTCCAATGGGCCAATTTAAAATATGTGACCCTGTTAATGATCTTTGAATATTTTATCATCGTATGTTCGTATCTTACTATCTCTGATTTTCAGTTAAAGGGTAGATACGGAGGTTCATACGTGTTCACAATGACAACATCCTCAGATCATGAGACAGATGTAGAAAACCTAGCAAAGGGTCTCTCACCAAACGCTAACAAGATATACCAAATATCTGGAACACAAAAATTTGAGTTGCCAAAAGAAGCTATCAAAATAGCAGATGTTTTTCGGGCAGTTGAGTACGCTAAAAGCAGGTTCGCTGTTCAGGCATGGGGGCTTGCAGACACTACTCTCGAGGACGTTTTTATCAAAGTTGCTCGAGAAGCTCAACCGTTTGATGTTCTTTCATAATTTCTTTAGTTTAAAGGTCACATGTTTAAATTGTTATTTCTTGCCAGCACTGTAGCAGGTTAAAAAATAGTACATAGTTTAGCTTGTATATATTATCTAATGCCCAAATCAGCCTCATGCGGTTATGTTATATGGTATGTATTTGGTAAACATTTAAGTTTTTAGTTTTCAGATATATTTATGAACATCAAATGTTTTATGGTATGTAATTGATAAACTATAGCATTTCTCATATGTTTATGGTGGTGAGGTATGGTATATTTCTTTTGATCTTTGTAAATGTATATATTAATGTGTCATATATGATGTATGCTTTTTGATTCTGTAGTATTGATCTTATAAAGGACGACTAGTTCGTATTTGAGTTTTCCTGATGGCAGCTCTAGCTAGAAGGCATGATGTTGATGATCATGGTGATCTTCCACCAAGAGGATAATAACCAGTTGATATGTTTATATGTGCATGAATTTGTTACACATATATTATTCAAATATGAACAAGAAGTTAGAATTTGAAATTTCTCATGGTTCTTCTAATTTAATTGGTTCTCACATCAACCTTTTTCAATGAAATTTACTTTTACTCATTTCTTTCAATTCTCTTTCATTTCATCCTACTTCCTCATATAACAAAGCTGGAAAATTGGAAACATGAATTAATATGGACGATCATGATACAACACAAGACAAGCCAATAAAATAAGTTCATGAACATACATCTATATCAATAATTTTGTTTATAGTATGGATTAAGATGTTGGATTAGCAACTTCATTTGGATCAATATCTATAACACAGGTTGCTCAGACCCGCCTAAGAAGTTTCTTGTAGGGTTGTTTGATAAAACATTGCCGAATTGGACATGAGGTGGTATCTGTGTTTCATTTGAATGCCCAAAAATGCATAGGGTACCTGCATCATCTTGCTCCCAGAAAACTTCCACCATAGCGCCTCTTGGATTTTCTGTTGATATCGTTCCTGGAATACCTATGTATCTTGCTCCAATTGGTATCTGCATAACTCGTTTGCTTCAGCCATAGCTATTTGTTGGAAATTTTCCACAACCAAAAACAACGTGTTTGTTGGTTTCGAAGAGTGTGAGCGATTAGCTATATATATATTAAACTTGATCCATAAGACTACCTTATATTGTGGGTACTGAAGATATTTTCCATTTGAATCCACTCACATCAATCATTAAACCCCTTCTCAAGTTAAATGTTGCAATTTTTTGTGGGATAAAAAACGAATAATAAGATTGTCTCATATTTCATCAAATTTTGACCCAATTCTATTTAGCTGAAAGGGAGCGCACTAAATTGGGCTCGAGTTCAAGCTTACAATCTGCTAAATACCATTTTACTTTTTTATGCAATCATAATCAACACATACCTATCTTTCAGAAAAATGAAAGATTAACTTAGGTGAAACCAGGACCATTTCAACCATACTAAAGATGACCCATATCAACCAGAACCCATTATCCAACCCGTCTATCTTGCCACCTCTACAAAAACTTGAAAATGAGGGAAGACTGAAAGAAAGATGAAAATACATAAGTGGAACTTACTTGAAGAGAAGTTCCAGAAGTCAAAGTCAATGTGGTGAATCTACCTTCAGCTACAGCACTTTCAAATTCTGCCTGCTTTGCAATGTTGAGGAAGACCTCTTCAAGGGTTGTAAGACTGAGCTGGATATCCGATATACCAAATTCCCCTTTTCTATTTTCTAGCTCTTCAAAGAAATTCTATAAGGAAAAAATTTAAATTTAAAGTGTGCAAACATGTGTTATCAACTTATCAATCTATCCTATGAATATTAATTATCCATTGAAAATGTGATTTTTCATGGAAAAAAGCATAACAAAAAAGGCAACTGTCTGCGCTTGTGTTTTTCATTAATGGTATTGTATAATGTAGTTCGTAGATTTTGCTCGCTCATGCTTTGACAATAAGAATAAACTATGGTGAGTCTTAGTTTAAAAGAAAAGTCAAAAACAAATAAGAAAAAAACTATGCTAGGGGAATGAGCCACAAGGTTCAAAGTGGCTGTTTGTTGTACATGTCTAGTCTTAATGTATATGACCTCCTAAACTGTTCTTTTTCTAGTATTGAGCAGGGTGTTGGGTTGACCCGCTACCATGACAGCCCAACTCATCCATCTTGCTAGAAGGCGAAGAAAAGGTAATTTTACAGTACCAAGTACCCGCAGAATGACATCTCTTACCCTTAGCAGGCCCTCCCTGTCATGTGGGATCACAAAAGTGAGGAACGACTTGTTTTCCTCTTTTGGAAGCACATCTAAACACTGTAAGAGAAATATCCAAATTTAGAATAAATAACGTATTTAAAATTCAGACGAGTTGTACGAACATACATCTTTAAAGAACAGCTTCACTTCTTCATGATGTGTTGCATGAGTCACATCACCATTCGTCTCAGAGAAGCTTATATTAGCAAAAAATCCAGTACCAAATCTTGATTTTAACCTGATGGAATTTCCAATGCAGCAAAGTCTGCCTTTCGTCATGATTCCTATTCTGTCACTTAGAATATCAGCTTCTTCCATTGAATGTGTTGTAAGAATAACGGCTCTCCCTTTCTTTGCATTCTCAATAATGTCCCAAACATGTCTTCGTGTGATTGGGTCCATACCAGTAGTCTAAACAAAATAGACCAAGATGGAGAGTATAATTGACAACCTGTTTACTTATAAATCGGTTGATATGTGTTATATTTATCTCTATGGTTGTGATGCGGCTCACTAATTATATAGTTGATTTCTATGTTTTGGAAAGTGCGTGTTTCACGTCAACCCAACCTGTTTCAACCTTTACCCGAAGTTCCCCCTTTGATCCCTTGCCAAGCCCAGCCGATTTTGCCACTTCTAACGGAGATGACTGAAAGTTGTGAAGAAAAGAAAGTCCAAATCTTTTTACCGGTTCATCTAAGATGACCAACTTTGGTTCGCCAATAAGAGCTATAGCGACACTGAGGCGGCGTTTCATTCCACCACTGTAGCTCTGAGCTCTCACTCTGGCTGACTCAGTGAGTCTCACCTCAGCCAACAATTTTCGCACAACCTATAGAAAAGTGGGATCAGGATACATTTTAAAGGTCATTTAAGCTCAAATCTAGTTAAAATACACAGTCACATAAAAATCAGTTGACAGATTACTCAGGACACACCATGTTAAGTGAAGCAGGGGGGAGACCCTTGATACTAGCAAAAATATACAGGTGCTCTTGACCAGATAGTGCATCCCAAAGAATATCAAACTGCAACCAATAGACAAAATGTTGACTCCACTTCTGAATAATTGCTGCTTATGACAAGCTAGACCAAATAAATGGTGTCAGGCCGAGTAGGTTGGGAAACGGGTCAAGATGGGTGATTCTAATGTGGTTCAAAACTGGTCAAGATGTAATAGATGGTCAGGTTGAGTACCATGGAGGACTGTCCCCACATATTTGACCCATTTCTTTTTTACATAATCCTTGCTCAACCCATTTGACCCGTTAGAGATAAAAGCAAAAAGAAGTTTTTTATAACTAAAAGCGACTTATGTTAAGTCAATGGGTCGAGACAGCCATCACAAACAAAGAGTTTCAGAAAAAACATCGTCACCTGGGGGCATACACCTATCATTTTTTGGATATTTGACATGCCAATGGAGCTTCGGATGGAATGACCATATATAAGAGCTGTTCACAAGACATTTAAAATGATAAATTTTCTTTCTGAAAAAATATAACCAGAAAGCATTGGTACTGGAAATATATATATTTCACCATCTCCTTCGGTGACTGGAGTAATTCCAGTTAAGCAATTAATTGCAGTAGTTTTTCCTGCTCCATTGGGTCCTAAAAGACAAAATAGCTGATCCTTTGGGAAGTTCACCCATAAACCCTGAAAATAGTTGAGTAAAAGAAAAGTTTATTTACGAGCTAAAAACTAAAGTGGGTTTGTCAACCGGTAGCGTTTGATTAGATCGGGTCCAATTTCATTTTTGCGTCACATGATTGCAAAGCTGATATAACTGTTATAATATTCACACTTTTAATAAACTGAACTAGGAGGTATTATGGAAAAAAAAAACTCTGAATCACTCTTTGCTCGTTAGACCTATTTCCTGTTTGGTTACCTTTGTAACTTTATCTATTTGGGATAATACATAATGTAATTTATTATCACATTATGTACCTTGAGAGCATGATAAGGTGCGCTTTTCTTGCAAGCGCAACAACTGATGTTAGTTTTTCCAGGATATACTTTTACGAGCCCATGTATCTGAACTGCAAGATTTGGGTCAACAACACCTTCTCTATGTTGTTGCTTCACAATGTTTTCCTCTTCAAGTACATCCTCGTCATCTGGTGATGCATGTTCTATCGGTGGAAGAGATCGCATGCAACTACAAATCCGACCCTCTTCAAACACAATATGAATTAAGATGCTTTAGTGAACCAACAGACATTGCAGGCGTACAATTAACGTATGGGATTATCAGAGGTAGCAAACGGGTTTACGTAACGAGTCAATGGTCGAAATAAGGTCGGGTAGTATCTGTTGGCATAGAACAGAGTGACCTAACAACACTTATTTCCACTATTAATTTTTTCTCATTTCACAAACCTATATTTGTTGTATGAACAAAAGAAATAGACCTAAGACGACTTTCAACACATTTGACCTGTGCCCCCATTTGGGAAAATACTTCTATTTTGAACAAATTGAAATGAAACACAACCCTTATACACACATCAAGACGTAAATGGAAGAAAAAGCATCTCTAGTTACTAGTTCACTCAATTACCTTCAACCCTGTATCCACCTTTCCCTGACCAATATCCAGGGTTCAGAAAGTAGAAAGCTGATTTTCTTACACCTGATGAGTTGGGGAATATATTATCAAAGTAGATTGCCAAAGCACCCCACAAAATAAATGTTGCTAAAAGCCATACATAGATATCATTCTGGCAAAAGTCAAACCAAAAAAAAGTCAACTTCAAATGATAATAGAAAAAGGCTAAAGAAAACCCCATACAGAAAGGGGTAGTAATAACCAACCGCCCATAAACATACTATCGAGTGCATAGACCATTATAACGTTGTATGGGTTAGGGTTACAGCCAATTATAATGTTGCATGCAATCATAATATATGATGGGCAACTTTCTGCCTGTTTGATACAATGTTTGTTATAGGCTCTTCATAGCTGAACTTATCATTTTCATGTTTGATATCAGACATAAATCAAATCAAAACATATATGGGGAATGGGGAAAACAGGTATATGAACACTGTTTAAATGCTTACCACCGTTATTAGACAGTCCAAGTCATTCGGTGCACACTTTCCTCTACTGGCCCAGCTGATACCTGGGTCTTCAGGAGTGACAGTAGCAACAGAAAGCAACTGTATGGCTTTAGCAAGAAGATTAGGAGGGTAAAAAGACCAGATCGTCCGGTAAGTGCCAGAGTAGTTGTCACTGTAGGGAAAACCAAAGAAGGTAACCACCTGCATATGAGAAGAATTCTCCAATTTGAAAAATGAAAAAGCACATAGTTTTTGGTAAGCATGAGAATAAAAAAAAGTAACTAACCTGTGTCAGAAATCCAACTATATACACAGAGAAGCCGACGCTTGTGGATGAAGTGGATTTGCTGATGAATGATGAGAACATAAACGCAAAACTAACCTGGCAGTAGCAGCAAAAACTATGAATTGCTAATCCAAAAAACGTACGAACTGGACAATTTTGAGAACGAAAGATTCTTACCATGTTTAATTGGAAAAGAAAGAAAACAAGGAATACAACTGCAAAGCTGTTATGTAAGAAGAAATCAAACTGAAATATCATTCCAAAGAGAACTGTGAAAAGAGACGAAAGTAGGGCGATGATTCCCTCCCATGTAAGCCACGATAACCAATAAGCAGTGTCATAAAGACCCATCATAGCCATGGACTGTAAGAAAAATAATATAGAATTATGAAAATAACTTCATATCATGTTGAACAATAGATGAAGCAAAATGAGCAGGTCATGTTGGGTGCAAGCTAGTTCTTTGTATCAAAAGTTTAATGCACTCAAATACTTTTTGTATGGTTTTGAACCTCATACCCATTCAGCCCGGCCATTTGACCAGTTTCCTCTAAAGCTAAACCCAAAAATAGTCTATATAAATACGTTTAGCGGTAAATGGGTTAAAATCCCAACTGATATAGTAAATAGAATTAGAATACAAAACAACTTTTAGTACCTGGCGTAGCTTAACTTCTTTCTCAACAGTTAAAGAACTAATCTGAAACACAAAACCAAACATGGCAATTGCCAGGAACAAGCTTGGTCCTATTGCGCCCACAGCAGAGAATGTTTGAACTACAGGGTGTGCAAATTCCTTCAGATTGACAACCCAACTGAAACTAGGATCTACCACATTATATAAAGGTGCTTAGCTATTTACAAATGGAAAGGGTGTGATAATCCACTCAAACAGGAAGGCAATACAGTGATGTTTCATACCTCCTATTAAAGACCTCGCAATTTCACGTTCAGCAGCAATTTGTAATGGTATTTGGAATTTGGATGTTGGATCTTCATAATCTCCTCGTTTTGCAGCAGGTGTAGAGTTTGTCTGTAAACCGTAACTAATTACCGTAGCAGTTCTGTCTACAAAATGCAGTGCTCCAGGACAGGTCATGGGATTAGCAAAAAGCCATGCATCCACGTCATTCTTTGTACGAAACGATTTCACCTATAAACAAATCATAAATTATCTTTCCAATGAGAAATTGTTGACCTTAAATGTATGACATTCTTTAGTCTTGTAAGGGATTACCTAGTATTTAATTATTTAAACGGCAACTCACACACACACACACACACTTTAAATCCTACACTTGTGCCCCAAACTGGTGATCAGTTAATCGGTTCACTCACTAAGTTGGATTAGGTTTTATTTATTTAAGACTTAACTGACTTAATGAGTAAATGTCGAGACTATTCATCACGGTGTGTTTGTTTACAACTTAATTGTAAAGAATGACTTAACTGAAAAGTCACAAAAGCAATGTATTACCAATTAAGTCATTACTTTTATTCTATTTTAGTAAGAGTGAAAATGTAGCAGTAACATTTTCCTGCAAATTTCATGTCCTTTTGTCTTCATTTTTGAAAGTAGTTAATATTCATTTGTGTAAGATCACTTCACTTATATATACTCGGTCGGTTTTGAGTATGAGTTTTGTGGCTTTAACTTCTACAACTTGAATCCCAGCCACTTGATTAAAGAACAACTTGATACATTCTCATTAAGTTTGACCTAGAATTTTATTTTAGTACCAATCATCTTTAATTCCAAATAACCAGCAGCTACAAATTATAAATAACTTCAAATATGTATCTCTGTGTTCCAATTACTAGAAGCAGAAATAACTAAAGCCTAATTTCATCTGATCCTATACATTCTAGGTAGCCGTACCTGTATCTAAGCATAACCTTTTAAAATTTATCTAGGAGATTAAAAATTTAGATAAGGGGACATGTCTATAGCAATATCTAATTTTAGTATAGATATTATTTGTAGTAATTATAGTATAGATATGTAGTAATTATAGTATAGATCTAATTGGTGCCATGAATTAAGGCCCAAAATATGGTAGGTTGTTACATTTTTTCTGTATATATTCATGTGTAATTGAGTTGAGAAACATATCGAAAGTTGAAGTTTTCTTCCTCAAATATTCTCTCTGTTATTAATCAAGAACATTAACTATTACCATTTGTAATATATAACTGGATAACCTGAATTAGGGAGGAACACCATTCAAAATATCACATTTTATTGAAAAATGTATTCGAATTAAAACAAAATATTACAAAGAAATTTACAATTAAATAAAGAAAGCAAGAAACTAAGATTACAAAATGTAAACAACACGAAAGAACAAGTTAACAACAACTAAGGGTTCTGGGGCCACCCAAGTGAACAAGTCAGTTTCTCAGGGTACAACAACCAAAGCAGAATATACTGCCGGAGTTCACCATAATTCGAAAATTACCTTCAAGAACAACTTGAAGTGAAGTGCAAGATAGATATTCCAGATTGAAGTGTGCTAGTGTTGTTTTTGCTATTGCATGATCACTACTTCAGCATATAAGTAGTTTGCAACGGGTTATAAGAGGTGGCAACTCATGAGCAAGTTACACCAAGCAACAAGTGGCAATGCGAACGTGATACGTGCAAAGTATGCCCCTAAAACGCCTTATCGCCTACATCCCCGGTCCCGGGGACGGGCGCATCGTCGCACCCTCCTTGCCCACTTGGGGTGTGACCCCTTGTAAGGGATTATTATTCCTCTAACACTCCTTCTTATAAACACACAAGGTTGCGGAAGCCGTTAATCGCTCCCAGGTCGGTCGATAAGGAGTGGCTCAGGGGTATGCAGTGAGTACTAGGGGGTCAAAGTGGCTAAGGCGGTGAGTACTCAGAATAATTGGCCGACTCATGTCGACTCGACACCTTACCTTGTAGCGAGTACTACTCGGTGAATTTTACAAACACACGTAATGTTTATATTTCTACTACTGTGGGACAAACCCACATTAGTTATACTTTCAACCTCATTTTAACATGGGATATATTAGCTACACTACCATGTAGCCAATTAAGTACATTAATCCAATTAAAATTACATTTATCCTCCTTAATTTTATCCTCCTAATTTTATGTTAACATTTATAAATTAATTATCAGATTAGAGAGAAAAGATTTTGTAAATTTTCAGATTTAAAATTTGCTCTAATTTAAGTTAGTTAGGATGATAAATATTTAGGGTATAAATAAAGGTATTTTAATTGGATTAATGTAGTCAACTGACTACATGGTAATGTAGCAAATATATCCCCTTATTAGTGTTATTTATCTTGTTATGAGTAGCTAAATAATTATTCATCTATTTTGATGGAGTAAGACAATATGTAATGATTGCACACTTTTAATAATTCAATGTTGATTACAATTAACGTTTTATTGTGATCTTAGCATATTTATTACTTATATGTTCCTTGAATTGATTGGTGATTTATATGTTGATTACATTTATATGTTTATTCCTTATAATTTATCTTGAATTGATTGGTGATTTATATATTTCTTTAATAATTCAATTGTTTGGGTACAAACGAATTGGATCTATGACGGGTACGGT
>JANDBE010000047.1:12607031-12617616 GCA_024320915.1 Erigeron philadelphicus | reverse complement strand
CCAACTGTTTAGAAACATCCCAAGTTTTACTCTAGCTCTTGAGTTCGATCCTTATAAATGGCAAGTCTTAGGGTTTTTTCCTCCGAATACTTGTAACGGCCCAGGGTCAACATTCCGTTGTCTAAGATACGTGCAAGGCTTTACCATTATACAGTGAGGTTTCCCTGATATTAAATACCGATTGAATGTTTGAAGAAAAAATATATGTTTAAATAATAGGGAATAACTAATATGCTTCTAGTAGCATGGATCATACATGCTTCCCTCTCACAATCTTTTAAAAATTTAAACATTGATTTCAATCACATGGCTCAATGTTTAATATTTTTTAAATGATTTGTGAGAGAAGAAGCATGTATGATCCATGCTACTAGAAGTATATTAGTTATTCCCATATATATTATGTGTATCTCAGATTACAAATTTCTGTGTCGACACTACTGTTTTTCTGACCCGGAACCACCCCTATATTAAGGCTCAAATGGAGGCTATTAAATTGTATTGCGAAGTTAAACTAAGGGTAATTTTCATTATGTTAACTTTTTGTGCTGATTTTTATTATCTAAAGATTTTACTTTTTTATTATTGTTGTTGCTAAACATTAATATATATGATGTTAATTGTTTTTTAATTACAGTGTAATTCAGAGAATCGTGTGGGCATAGTCAGGATGGCTGGAGGTGAGGAGGGAGTTGAGGTTTTTCCTACTAGTGATCTTCAAAAAATCATCCGTTACGTCGAAGGTTGGCTTCTTTGTTTTCGTGACGTTTTTTTCTGAATCCTTATTCAGTTATTCTTGTTCCTAATGACAACTTCACTGTTTTTTAATTGATTTGTTTTTATGTCGCACTTTATTGTCTGTGCTTCCATAGCGACTCGGCAATGTTAATCCTATAATGAAAGTTTCTAACTCAAATCTGTTTCATTCTGTTTTCCAATTCTACAATGTTCCAACTTACGAAACAAGAATCTTTTACATACTTTGATTACCACTTTAGTTTTGGCAAATAAATCCTATAGATTGATTGATTTCCTTCAAGTTATTATATTTGGGCTGTTGTTGAATTGATAATTTGACTTCTATGTCACCTATTCATCTGCAAATTCAGTTTTTGTACACTTTTCTTTAGACAACCCACACTGCCTCTACTCATTTGAGCTTACAAAGTTTATTTTTAAATTTGATTTGATTTATATACTGTAATTATCTATAATCATTCTTGCTTTCCATACTTTTCAGGTCTACCTTCTCGTGTTTACGGTGTTGTGAACCTTCCAGATGTCATAGGACGAGTTTTGGGTTGTGATATATGGACCCCCTCAACATTGAAAAGAAGGTTGCTTGTGTTTGCTGGAAGGTGTGTACTTCTGTGCTTAGTTGTTTCGGCTATATCTATATCTGTATACACACACATCCTTGTGTATAATTTAATTGAAAAATACACCAATGTGACTTGAAATCAAGACAATATCTATAATAAAAAAAATTTTGAAAACAAATTTCTCCTTACTAAAGAAAAGAGTTTCTATCGTGATGGACCAATTATTTTTTTGATTTTTCACTTGTGACGATATCAAATCTAATAAAATTATTTACCATGGTATCCTATTTTTGAGATGATTTTGGTGGGACTAAAGTGACACAAGTCATTTAAGTTTAGTTATATCTGAGGTCTTGAAAATTTTCAAATGTTGTCTCTAGTTGTATATAGGTAGATTTACACATGTTTTCGACATTAGGATCTTTTTAACTGGAAAGTGGATTTGCCAGAAATAATGAATGCCCTCTATGTTGGACTGAGTTAATTTCTGATTGAATCCAATCTGTAAGGTCTTATTTAACTGGAAAGTAGATTTGCAATTAGGCATACCTAATGCCCTCACGTGAAACGGGGCTACTGATTGTATCCAATCTGTAATATTTTAATCTGTATTATAGTAATCGTATATGTTTATAATAATTTGTTAATTAAGATGTAAATAAGATGGTACGGGGTAACCAAGTTAGATATATTTTATAGTACTAAATTGATTATTAGTTACTGAAAAGTTGAAAAGGATAAATTTGGTGAATTCAGATTGACACGTGGCATTAAAAAACAGTCATGCATGTCTCTTTAGAATTCTTCTATCCTGTTTTCGTTATGTGCGTGTACATATATATGTTTTGATTTGTATGTATATTTGTGTGTGTGTGCGTGTGCTAATCAAGTAATTGTGTGCTGCTAGTCCTCTTTGGCTGCCTTCCGAAGATATCTTTACATTGGGATTGTTGCTCAAAAAGATGGATATAGCTTTAACCGTTGTCAACTTCTTTGTATTGGAAGAGGACATGTTACGCTTCTACAATAGGAAATTAGACAAGAAATTCCAATATGGGAGGAGGGAGCTTGCTGAACTTGTTGCTATTGTCAATGCTAATGACAACAGCCACATGGTAGACATAGATATAGGCGAATCTTCTGTTTGTGACATTCTGTCCAAGTTATTATTAAAAAAGAATATTCGTTACCTCAGAAAGAAGGATGACAAAAAAGCAAACAAGAATGTTAATGTGAAACAAGAGCTTGAACCGTCTCGAAATGAGAAGAACAAAGCTGCTGCACCCCCTTCTCAACTTATTTGCAAGAAGGTATCTGGGTCTGTACCAAAGAAGAATAGCCGTTGCCCCGTGAAGGAACTTCAGAAGAATGTTGTGTCTCAAAAAGAATGATGCAGCTGGCTGCAGAATAATCAAGCTGCTGCCCCTTTTGATAGTGGAGATAATGAAATGGTGAAGTTGGAAGCTGTGTTGCTTAATTGTTACTGTATTCAATCTGTTATCATCATACTCGTATCTCCCTTGTCCTAATCTTTTAGTCCCCCTGCAATGGGTGTTGGTGACAAATGAGCAAGGTCTTATTTCATAAACAGTAGGCTGGGAATTTAAATCTTTTAATTAGTAGCGTCAATTTGATGTGTGAAAATAAATAATCCTAGAAGTCTGATGCCGTAGAACATCCTAGAAGGCCTCAATCTGAAAATATAAAAGGTCAGCAAACAAGTGTTGTTGATCTTGTTTATGTCACAGCTTGTATTTGAAAGAGGGTTGTGCTGTCATATGCCGTAGATTGTTAGTATTTCTTTTAGCTTCTGTTGAATTATCAATATCTTGTTCATATTGGTCATGTATTTTTAATGTTAATTATTGATATCACACTGGCAGCAGAACAGAAAATGCACATACTCTGATTGAAGCCAGCAGAACAGAACAAGGCTCTTGAGGAAACCCGAGATTGCATTACTGTCCGATATGTTCTCCGTTAAAATGTAGTATGAAAAAACGTATATCTGTAATATCTAATCTTGATCAAGAATGTATGAGAAACTAGATTGTTTGTCAAATATTCAAAAGGTTCCAAAACGGTAGATGATAACAAAAAAGGTTAGTTCAAGTCACATTGTATTTACTTTATCTAAAAAAAACCAGTAATAAGCTACAACAGCTCCCTGCATAGATCTCCAAAACTGGAAAGATGTATTTTCCATAATCCATACTTGATAGAACGACCCATACGTTCTACATAGCAAGGAAAAGACATTCTACAGATCATATATTTAATTTCATAACAGTTGAAAAATAAAATAAAAAAGCATGCACCTTGAGACAAAAAGAAGAAAAAACATCCATAAACTCTACTTTACCTTCATAGTTAGTACAATAGTACACATTAGTTTTCAGATCAAGACTCCAATACAAACTCAACATAATTTGGCATAGAAAATGGAACTACAACAAGATTTAAGAACCCTATTTCAAAGTGGAGTAAAACATTATAAAAAAACTACATCAATATTACTACCATTTTCCTATTTAGTTTTTCCTAATTTTTTAATTTATTTATGTTTCGCATTTACGCGACTGGCTCTCCTCCGCTGCTACGCCCTCCGCCTTTGCCTCCCTCGCCTGCTTTTGCCTTTGCCTACCCCTCCTGCCTAAGCTTTTGGCTTTGCCTTTGCCTTTTCCTCCACCTCCCTCAGCCTCCGCCTCGGCCACCATCGCCCTTAACGACGTGATCAAATTCCGAAACCATAAAATTTCCTTACTCATTGGTAGTGAATAAAAAAACGAATAGTTTTCAACAACATACTTTGGCGAGTGGGTTTGAAGTAAGTTAATAAGATTAAGTTTCCACTTATCTTTTACTAATCGCACCACGTCATTTACATCTTCATCATTATCATCATCAATAACAACTTCTTCTTTTTCTTCTTCTATCTTAAACCCACGAATACCACCATTTTCATCAAAAAGCGCATCAAGTCTCGCAAGTTTACTTTCTTGCGAATCAATATACTTTTTCACATTTTCCACAACAAATTTCAAGTCATGTCCTATTTTCGAAGCAATCGTTTCAAACCCCACCTTATGAACAAAACTAATTGGATGAAAACTAGTAATGTCATAATAGGGTTCCACATATGACAGTTTCTTACCCTTTTTAGCAAGCTTCTTCAATTTATCTAGTATTTCCGGTGGATGTTTCTCCTCCCGAATTACAACCGATTCTTCAAAAGCATCAACAAATTGAGTAAGGAATGCTGACGACATAATTAGAGTTGTTGCGCGGTGTCGGATTCACAGAATTTGGCGGGAGTAATACTTAGTTTTGGCGGGCACTTGGTGGATGGGAGTTAATAATTATAGAGCTTATTTTGGCGGGAGAATATTTGGTTTTGGTGGGACTAATATTGTGTATTTTTTGTTTTTACATAAAAACAACCTATAGAAGGGTAAAAACTAGCAACGGTATATCTTACTGTAAAACTAGAAGGGTAAAACTAGCAAGTAGCAACCTATAGGTTTACTTTAACTTTATTTATATTCTACCGATATGACTATCAATTAATTAGTCAATTAGAAATGCTTTTCCATGATGATAACTAAAAATTTTTTATAACTTCAACTTCAAGGATTTTCTTATTAACATGAAATTTTGGTGGTACGTTTTTATGTTTCATGGTTATTGGTAGTTTATGCAAGTACAGTTTTAAAAAGCTTACCACCACAGCCGGCTATAAGGAAACTTAGGTCTAGAAAGAACTTAAAAAAAGGCCCTTAAGCTAAAATCAACAAATTTGATGAAAATCATCTATATTTTAGTTTATTCTTTAAACTTAACAATTGATTTTAATATAACGTTTAAACTTGGAACAACACTTTAATATTGGAGTTTTTCTAATATGTATCCTAAGGACACATTAGAGTGCATTTAATATGTATTGAAAACTGAAAAAAATAACAAGATTTGTCTTTGAAATTATGTTTTCAAATCTAAAGAAGAATTTTGTTACAGTTTTCAATTTCTCAAAAAGATTATTGTTACTTTTTCTCAAAATTTTGGTGGATTAAATATTTTTTATGTACATGATTTTGAGTCAACCCAATCTAGTTGGATTTTACCCCCACCACAGGTCCACAACTTAGGTTTGACTTCTTATTTCTTAACCATCTCCCAACCCGCCGTCCCCTATTTCCACCTTAACATGTTATTCTTGTCACCATGGAAATATGCATATAATCTGATTCTAACTTAGGAGAACATGGCTCTTGTTAAAATTTACTAATGATAAAAGCGAGATTGCACGACTGTCCAATATGTCCTCCGTGAAAATGTAGTATGAGAAAACGTATGTCCGTAATATTTAATATTGATCAAGAATATATGCGAAGGTAGTAGATAATGAAAATGAAGAGTCAAGGCCTCAGGGGAATAAGAGAAGATAAATTGTCTATAGGTAAGTTCTTTGACTTTAAGATATTACACCAGGGTTCGAATCTTGGTTTATACAATTATAAGTGTAGATTATTAGCAGAGGCGGAACGAGAAATTATGTTTAGCCGCTTAGGGTATGCCAAATTTAGTGATGGTAAACAATACGATCAGATCTCTTGAACATGGTTTTAAACAAAAATAATTAGAATTAGGACAGATTTCTATATAAGTATATAACTATAAATCCATGATGAAAAAATATATTCAACAATAGATGGGGGTTAAAAATAAAAATTTAGATTAAAAAATATATATACTCTTACTTTTAGTGCTCAACCTTTCTTACTTCAGTTTTAGATATATAGTATGTACTATAAACAACCCTGCTTAAAACAAAAAACAACACGAACTCTGAGCTTTAAATATGTAGTCAGCTCTAAGTTGCTTTCCAAGTATTTATACAAGAGTGTGAGATAGAATTACAAAAAGTTCCTAAAAGAAAATATTCTCATAATGTACAAATCATCCTTCTAGGATTGGAATTCAAGAGATTGGGGTTTGAGCATGATTTCTTCCAAGTTTTAATGAATTAACGTTGACTTACGTATGTTGACTAGGTTTACTAAAAAAACTAGGTTGAGCTACTCAGAAAGGAAATGTTGGTCGGGTAACGGGTCAATTTGGATAACTTCTTGGAATGGGTCAAAAAAGACATGGCCAGGTACTCAGCTTTAATTTAAAACTTTTCAAGTATTTATACAGGAGTGTATTAGATATGATTACAATTTTTTCTAAAATATAATCATGGTCATGAATATAATCAGGGTTGTGTCACGAGAGTCATTGGAATGTCCCGTTATGCTCATCCAGTATACACATGCTAAAACCAACCTGTCCATCGTCTTTTCTCTTTTAATTTAGAAAGTTAGTCTCTACCTGAGAGGTGTTTGGGTAGCTTATTTGCTTATTTCATAAAAAAAAAAAGGAATAAGTCGAAATTCAAACTTTTACAAGGAGTGCTTATCAGTTATTTAAAGGGTAAAGAATAGATTTTGGCAAATACACTTTGAAAGTGGTTTAAAGATTAATAATCTTATAAGCTATCCATCTCATCCAATTGTTGCAAGGGGACTATTTCGTATTTGGACATGAATGCAGTTACACACATTTTAAGTTATTAAGACAGCATTATGACACAGCACATCTTTTACTGCCCATGTTCTTCTAAGACAAATGCTTAGTGTTTTTCACATGTGATGAATCCTAACCTCTAATCTTCATTAATATGATAATATAGTAATTTGCACTTAAGGGTGACCATTGATATTTACGGAAATGATCATTAAACTAACAATTGAGGATGTCAGTACAAATAATCAATAATGTTAAGAACAATAGAAAATGATCTTGACATATAGATACGGCATTGAGAGGAGCTTCTACATTACGAGCAAGGCAGCAAAAGGGAGCTACAACCATTGATTTGACAGAGGAACAAGTTGAGGATAGCAAAGAAATAAATTTCATGGCAGCTTTGAATTTTGTTTCAAAAAGGGGAGAATTTTTAAAGCTTAATTACAAGAAAAGGTAAACAATTCTAGACTATGAATGAGTCTCTCATATTATTATGCCAGTCCTTGGTGAAAACCCAAAGATTTTTAGTACATGTTATCATTCCTTATAACTACAAGTCATTACACATGGGCAGACCGTGGCTAATCTCATTGTATTTAATAGTTGGTGCATAAAGCCAATATAATAAGTTAATGTCTTAATTGGTAGCTATTAAAGAGGGGTAACTTTGCCATGCCACACTTTTGAAATTGGTCAATGTCTTTGTGTATGAATTTGTTTGTATGTTTAACATATCTCATGATGTCGTTCTCAAGCCCAATGGGAGTTATATCTCTAACATTGGGCCCGAATGATCTACAGGTATTATCAATGTTTTTACTATGGGTGTTAGTTTGGTTAATTGTAAACTTGAGGCCAAAATGGTCAGGCTTGACTAATTGATAACGAGTCAAAACTTGGTAATTGTTTAGTACGCTTACTGATTCTCTTTCCTTTTTTGAAATTGGAGGCGGAAGAAGCTCGAGTTTTGCAAAGGAGAATGGGGTTAGTAATCCCCCTGTGAAGGTTTGTGTAACGCTTGATCTCGATCACATTGTCATGAATTCCACATATACAACAACAACCCCCACCCTAACATTATAGATCCTACAACACCTACGGAATCAATAAAATCTTAGAATTATTTGGGTTTGCAGTTCCGGATGTCAATGGCATTAACCCACAAATTTTGTTCTTTAATAATAGTACAATAAAATTAACGTTGTCGACTATAATAACGGATCATATCATTTGGGCATTTGTAAAGTTTGAGAAAGACAATCAACTATTCCTTGAAATCAATTACTATCCGTCTCCGTTGTGCAACGCACGAGCTTTACACCCGATCCTTATATAATATAAAAATTGACTCATAAATCAATGCTAAAACTAATATGATCTCTACTCATAATTGATCTTATAGTTCGCATTGACATATTCACATATAGTATACGTGTACATATTAATTTTTATAACCTATGTTTGACCCTGAATTATTTTGGTAAGTTTCATTCTAATACCCTATTTAGTACACAAACTAACTATCTACTTTAAAAAGGGTAATCTTTAAAATGAAGTTGGACCTTTAACATCCTGGTTTTAAATGGTTCTTACACACGATGACTCAGGTGATGATGTTATGCCACCTGTTTTGTGGAATCTGATTGACATGAAACACGTGTTTGAGACCAAGGGGCACAGTTACTACAATGTTGGAGAGTATGAGGCTTTTAGTTGTTCCCAGGCCAGTGAAATACCTTTGGCAACATCATCAGTTCTTGTGCATAAGTCTGCGGATATTGCCACACCAGCAAAGAACAATGAACCAAGAAAGCACATGGCGTAAATGTACTTTACATTAGTGGTAAATCTACTCATGCACTTTTTTAGTAACATATTTTATCAATGGTGAATACTTACAGGGGCACAAAGGGACCAGAGGCATCATCCATTGAAAATGGAAAGAAGAAGGGGAAAATCAGTTTGGATAACAAAACTAAACGAAGGTATGGTGAAACCAACTTCTGTTTATTATATCCATTCAAAATTGTAGCTATCCCGTTGATCGGCTCCAACATATTGGTTAAATATTGAGACTGATCCAGTGGAGAAACAACCCAGTTCAACTGCTGCAGAAAACTTGGATGATGTTGGGTTAGAAGAAAACATAAGTTCACGTAATGTGTCCAAAAAAGGAAGATACAATCAAAATAGCTGATTTGCCGCCCCGTAAATCCAGTTATATTTACTAACATGGATTTTTAATTGTATACATAGGAATGTGGTTGATTCGGAGTCCAATACAGGAGAAGAAAATGTTGAGGTTACAGGAGACGACGCTTGATGGTAGAAAAAGTACAAACTCCATTTCTGTTATACGATTGGAGTGTTTGGAATTCTGCATTTTTTATGGTGAATCAATGTTCTTGGTTATCTTCTTTTAGTTCCTGGTGTTACGAGATTTAAGTTTTTCTATTTTCCAGTATTTCTTTTAGTTCCTGGTGTCTTTGTTTGGTGTTGCATCTGGTTTATGGATTTCCATCTTAATAAAAGTTGTTTTCATTATACGTTTTCTTTTATATTTTTGAAAAACAATATTAAAAGAACATTGAGAGTTTAAAATACTCTCGATTGCCATACAATACATAAATAAAGATTATATCAAACTACCATTACCCTTATGTAGAATTGTATGGCACTGGTGGGCCTATGTAGAGTTTAATTAGATCAAAGAATACAACTATGATATATGACATGGTTAAATTTGATGCCTTAATTAATAATATATGACTACATACCTCAAAATACATTAGAAATTTATGTTACCTGAACAATCAAAACCTCTCACATGTCGTAGTCTGAAATATCCAAACATAAATTCGACTGTTATTTTTTAGTGTAGGTATCACTTGGGTAAGATATGACATACATGTATATTAAAGAATGGGGAAAACTAGGAAAAAAACTAATGGATTGGCATATGAAAGAAAATAACTACGAAAATAAAAGACTGTTATAATAAAAATATAAAAATTGGTCATGCAATAGTTTATTCATAAATGAAACTGATACTTAAATAAATTGAATTGCCTTTAGTACACAAATGTGCAAAAAGTGATTGACTCCCTATGCTAATAATTACATCTGGTATGTTCGGGTCTTTCAGACGTCTTAACAAAAACCTTGATGAGGTTATTAGTTGAAAGTTAATCTTTTGAACAATATAATATCTTCTTTCTCTCATTTATAGGTGTCTAATTTATGCAAATATTTATTTTCTATCGAAAATAACTTCCCATGCTACAATATAGACTGACCACCACCAACACCATTATGTATAGCCTATAAAAAACACCAATCGTCCAAATTTAAAAGCATGTCCGTGCATCGCATGGGCCCTGCACTCTAGTTACATTATAAATGGAACTTTCATTGCAAGAACATTAAAAATTAATTATGAAGACACTTCTAATGGAACGGATGGATAGAGTAGTATAATACCCATTGGCCATTACTTTTCAGATCAACACACCAATATGAAAAATTATTATTTTATTATACGAGAGCAAGTACCCGCGCGTTGCGGCGGTGAGTGTGATAGGTCATAGAGAGTCATAACCAAATGTCTTAGCTGTACGGGCTCCGCCCTCATATTTAAAAATTCGTCAAAAGTATATTGAATAATATCTCTGATGAAAGATCACGAAATTTTAAGA
>JANDBE010000047.1:12395384-12406085 GCA_024320915.1 Erigeron philadelphicus | reverse complement strand
TAAATGTAAATGATGTAAAGGTGGTGGTGGAAATATTTTAGAAGATAGGGGACTCGTGGTGTAAATTAATTCATTAAGGGTAGAATGGTCATTTTGCAACTCTCTTTTTCAACAAGGGTGCATAATCTTTATATAGGAAAATGATTAATCCTCTTAAAATCCTCCTAAAACTTCCAAAACTTGATATGTGGATTCCACTAATTCTCTCACCTAATCTCATCTCTTGATCATGCCACATGTCTTGATTTTGTAATTAGGAAGATTTTTAGGTTGATTAGTTAGGAGGATTAATAGTAAAAAAGGGTAATTGGATAGGAACCCCCTGATCCTATGTGCCATTTGGTACCCACTAATCTCCCAAAGAGGCTAGTGTCCTGGTAAATCTCAACCACTTAATAATCCCCTGTATCTCAAGTTTGCCTTTGGCAAGACTTGTTTCTTCTTACTGGAGTTTGCTCTTCGTTGAATGAATGATGGAATTACATTTCTCTGAGCGACTGTGTGATTCTTTTTGTTATAACCTCATTACATTACTTATATGTGTAACTTTGTATAAATTGAATTTGATTATCTAGACTGAGGGGTTAAGTAATCAGTTTCAGACTGCCACAACAAATTTTGCTTACATAGGGAAAGCTATATTTACTTTGGTTTGTTTCAATGCAGTGGCGGAGGGAGGGGGTTGGCTGGCAGGTGGTTAGCCCCCTCCATGAAACCCATTTGTTTACTACAAAATAGTGTATATGGTCTTATATTTAATACAAAAGAATGACTAAGCCCCTTCCAATAATATCTATTCATAATAACTAAAGTAAAAAGTATGGCAACAGATTGAGAATCCCCGCATCATTGATTAGGTCACATATTATTGTGATTAATGAATTTTTTTTTTAATCTATCTTTTTTCCTTTCCAATATTTAATATAGAAATATTATAATATATAGTGTAATGTATTAATATTTCATATTTATTCATTTTAGTGCGAAGTTTAGTATATTAAAATGATGATGGATTTATATTAAAGGCATGATGAGAAATTTATTGATACAGATCCGCGGAAAAGCGCGACCAAATGGCTCAATAACAATCGATTGATCAATGTCTCGATATCCTAGGCTAAACCTAGCGGCGACTAACACTTGGCCAATCAAGTTGTCGGTCGTCGGAAAATACTTCTCGGCCAACCGAGTAAGTCAACACAAAAACGTGTTTTCAATATGAAAATTCAATAATACTTAACCAACCAACCAAGGAGTTTTACACGATATATATAGGAAACAAAAACACAAGATAATTCTAAAACCCTAAATACAAGAAACATAATAAAAGGCCTAATAATCTAAACCTAAAATAGAATTGTAATGGACTTCAAATTCTCGGTTGACTTTGGTTGAATGGGATTTTGTTACCATAACTTGTTCATGAGCCACTCCTTAGTTTCCTTCTCAGTTGCTGTTCAAAAAAAAAAAAGTTTTCTTCTCACTTTCCTTCTCGTTCCATGAGGCCCATCCATATCACAAATGACCTTTACTACACATATGGTGGCATGAACCCTTAAGGGTGACTTTTGATCGGTTTCATTTTTACCCAACTTAAGGGTGTCACCTGTTAGATACCTGAGTCTGACATATGCCAAAATAACTCCTTAGTAGTTGGGTTGTGATTACCATGTCTATCATAAAGTAAATAATCGTGTATCATAAACTACAGGAGTGATGCAAAGAAATTGGCAAATTGGGCTTGTACTCAGAGTTCGGGTACACTGGTTGATTTTTAATCTAGGGTAGAAGAAATTGAAGGGACATTGAAGGATATTGCAGAAACAGCAGCGGGAAGCGGAAGTTTCAGTTACATTCGGTTTTTCTGCTGTTGGTTTGTTTCGTCTAATGGAGTTATCAAATGCAACGGAACCATCAGTCTTAGAAAAGGTACAAAACATTTGGTTTCTTTTTTTAGTGTAGGTCAAGGTAACAAGTTCAATTTTTATTTTGGTCAGAGTTGGTTTTTGTACTGGTTGAAACTGGTTATGTTGGATCGGATTGACATACAAATACTTGTTTGCTCTAGACCTCTAGTCAAACTTTTAGTATACCTAAATACCTAATACAAGATTATGTCCATAGTATATAAATTTGCAAATAAAGCCAGGACATTGTATGCATTAAAAAGAGGATCTGGGAGACTTTCTACCGATTTAAGAACTTCCCTTTTTCCTTTTCTATTGAATTTTTATATATACTTAATCAACTTGTAATATCCTAAGAGTAAATACTGAAACATAAGTTGTGTACATGTGCTGTTGTATTGTGCATTTCTTTTGATATTTCAGCTTTGTGCGGCGATGAATATCAACAAAAGAAGCATTGACAGGGACCTTAATGTTTACCGCAATACACTGTCAAAGCTTGTTCAAGCGAAGGAACTTCTAAAGGAATACATGGAGAGGTAATAGATATATTCTCCTTTCAAGTAAAGCTAATACTTTGGTAATTCACTTTAGAATGTGAGGCCTTACATTTTGAAGTCGTACTCGTTATCAGGGAGAAGCAGAAACAAGAAGAAAGAAATGAACCTCAAAAGGCAAACGAAGCGGTGATGAAATGATTAGTACTTGATTACAGCTATTCTGATTAATAAAGCAATAGAATTCTACTGTAGAGTTAATGCTGGTGAAGCGCTGATGTCCCTGGTCACTTGGTAATTATGCCATTTTTCTGGTTCTGATTTTGAAAATTCAATCTGCCATGTATGCATAGAACCAAATAAAATGTCGATAGGAATGAATATCTATCGCAGAATTGAAAACATGATATGATGATTATGTATTGCGTAAAATACAAATAAATGGAAGTTAGTACTAAACCCCTGTATATCTTTCAGTTTGGTGCTCTCATATGAAGTCACTCTCTAATCCTTCGTGAAATATGTCAATAAAAGCATGCATTTGGTTAGCAGAAAGCGATAAACCAATTTCAATATCTTCAGGGGATTCTCTACACGCATTAACTGAAATTGAACCATTGCAATCTATCGATATAGTCTCGTATTTTTTAGGCTTTCCCCAACCAAAATCAATGTCATAAATCTTCACCTTTGGTGTTCCGGCAACCCCAATCTTAGTTGGAATCTTTGCTGGCAATTTAAACATCATTTCGAACCATAATTCTGCATTTTTCCGCACTCCCTCCTTGTTATGCACTGTTTTGCTTATAGCTTCTCCCAGCGACTGAACAGCAATAAGAAACCCCCTGTTTCCTGATAACATCTCCGTCTTCTCAATGGCCACACACGGGCCAACACAATTACCAAAATAGGTTTGGGGAACGGGCGGATCTATACGACTCCTAAAATTTGCAAGACAAACAAACCGTTCCAATTCATCTTCACCTTTTCTTCCTTCTGTTTCACTACGGGATTTAGCTATGCAACTCCACACGTAAGCACACGCTACTGAAAAGGTTGATATGTATCCCAACGTTGGTAGTTTTTTCGATACCCATTTCTTGACCAAATTGATATTTTCTTTGGTTAAGATAAAAGTTCCGCGAACTTTACAACTTGGACCAACAAGCTCCGAAAGCTGATATTCTGCATTTAGAGTTTCAACTCCCGGTTGGTTCACATAAATGTTGTCTAAAGAGTCATACTTTACCAATCTGTCATAGAACGGCAAAGGCCCATTGGCCAAGAATAACTCATCCGTATCATGCCTGGCTATAGAAGTCCATGCATTCAAGAAGTCAAATTTGGTGCTTGCATCACAAAGTACATGGTGATTTGTAATCCCAATTGCGATACCTGAATTCTCAAAAAACGTCACTTGAACTGCAAAGAGAGGGATGGACATAAACTCGGCTTCCTTAACAATACTACCTAGTACAGGTACAAGTGGATAAAACTTGTCACATTCTCGGGGATGATTTCCTATAAGATCATTAAAATCTAGAGTCGACTCTGCAAACGTAACCGCAACAGAATCACCTTCAACATAACGAATCTCGGGTTTTCTTGAACTACTTGGTTCATGAAAGACAATTAAGTTGCTTGCAAATGGGAAAAAGTGTTGAAGAGTGATGGATAATGAGTGTTTAAGATTAGGAACAATTGTGTCCATGAAATGTGCTCTAGAGTAAGTGAACTCATAGAGGAAAAGCTGGCTGATTGGAAAGTGGAGGAGAAATATAATATCAAAGAAAGTGAGTGGCAGTGTCCTCTTGCCGACGGTAGCCGGAGGTGGAGATATCCGGCAGTTCTCAACGACGGTCAACATGTTTGTAATATTGTATTAGTCGTACCAATTATTTGCAATCATGTAGACTTTTTATATTCACTTGATTATCAATAAAGCACCTATTCTTTGACCCACGCTTTATTAACATATTTAATTTAATAATTGGAGTATAACAAACCAACAAGGCAACAATAGACGAAGTAACTTGATTAGTTACAAAACGCAAAAAGAAAAATTAAAAATGAAAAAGGAAGCTATAGCATACTGTTAAGTCCTAATTTACTATACATATGTTATAATACTGTCCGTTTAAGAGTTGACAACTAAAGTATGTTTATTTTTTTAATCATTACGTCGCTAAATTGATAAATTAATTAAATGAATAAATAATACTTATTTGGTAGTTGTTTTTTAAGTTATTAAATCAAAATTTAAACAGTTTTGATAACTTAATAGATTAAGTATTTTTTTATTAAATAATTATTTTTTAATCGCCAACGATAACTAGTCCAACTGGTAAGAGAAATCTCAAGTTTTACCCAAGGTTTTGAGTTCGATCCCTAGCGATGACAAGTCTTGAGGTTTTTTCCTACTGAATACTTGTAACGGCCCATGGTCAACATCTCGTTGTCTAAGGTACGTGCAAGGCTTCACCATTTACGGTGAGATTTCCGTGATTGTCGCATACCGACTGAATGTTCGAAAAAAAAAAGATGTAAACAGTCTAATGTCAAGAAACTAAACTGATTTTAGTTATAATCCGTTAAAATTGTGGATGAAAACCTAAGTTGACAACTTAGGTGCTACTTCGAAGTTTTATACAAAGAGTAATGATATGGAAAACGTTGACATGACATAGTTGATGGGATACTTTCGAGTATTGTTTACTAAATAAAATAGGTAATTGTATTGTAAATATAACCGGAAAAAATCCATATGTTTATCAATCTATGATAAAATGCCTTTAATAGTAGTTAGGACTAAAACATGTAATATATTAATGAGAAAATTTCATATATGCCACTATCAAACATCTACATATCATATTTATTCAATTAATTTTTGATATATCAAGAATGTCATTATGTTATTTTAAAAATATCATAATTACCCAAATAATTAAATTTAACCAATATAAAAGATTAAAATCCTTAAAACTATTAAATGACATTTACAAGTTACATATATATGGTACAACAACCACTAATTACATAACGCAGTGAGTTTAAATAAGTTTTTTTTTTTGTTTTCTTTGACATCTTCTATTGGTTTACTACTATAGTGAGTTTAAATAAGTTGTTAAGTAATATATATGTGACATCTTCTATTGGAGTACTATATTGTACATTATAGTTAGTTTGACAAACAGTGTTTATAAGGTGACATATACACATGTATGGTTAATAAAGGCGGGGGTAACCCGGCCAACTATTTGCGACGACCTCGTCGCAAATAGTCTGACACGGAGAGGGGCCCCGCTTTTTTCTGTCATATTAACCATAAAACACAGGGGGGCCCGCACTATTAGCGGCGAGGTCGTCGCTAATAGTGGGGTCTGGTCGGGTTACCTTCTTTTCGCCTGGTCGGGTTACTACACCCGTTATTTTAATACATAAAATCTCATAATCCGAGTTTTTTCCCATCCGACCCGACGTTTTTTAAAAATATGGCTCCCCTCGCCGATCTATTCCGCTCCCTGAGTTGACGTATCGGGCAATTAATAAATCTGCAAAACGATAATTGTAGTAAATTTTAATCGGCAAACATTTATCCCGGTTTGTGTTCATTCAATCATATACTTTATGATGACTGAGGCGCATCCCACCGCTAGTTCTATAAAAATATCATATCTAGTATTGAAAATTGGCAGTACATATTGATTAGCATAAAAGTGTCATGAAAATAGTAACTGACTTACATCTCATTTTCATTTTCTTTTAGCCTTATCTTTTTCAGAATTGATCATTGGAAGTGTGTTTTGAACTTTCGAGTTCATGTCGATCGATCATCGACATGAACATCCTGTTTCCTTTTACTCTTTTCAATCTGTAACGGTTTTTTTTCTTTTTATACCGGCCAATAACATATTCATTCTTCTCTCAAAGTAGATACTTTTCATGTTATCATCTACAACACCACTTTTTCCATAAACATATCCTCCATATCTGTATATGTCTCATAGACAGCCTTGATGTAGATAGTTTTACATACTTGATGGTCAAATTGAAATTATACTGTGTTTGAAATGACCAAATGGAATAATTATATGAGTACACAGTACTATACACTGAAGCATAAAAAGTACAAATAATGGAAGAAAAAAACCTACCATAAAAATGTCTAAATTTTAGTATAAGCTCTACTTCTGAATTTAGTCGATATCTTCGTATAGAATATGATAAATATCAGGCAAGTCGTTTAAAGATAAGCAGATATCACAAACACCATGTGTTCTCTGCTTTTATTTATCAATTCATATTCATATATTTTTGTTATCTTAGTGAGTCTAATTCCACGATATAGGCTCTCCCGTGAGTTAACAGGACATGCCTAAAAAGCTACAAAGTACTTACATCCCTATAAAGTGGCCACAGCATAGGTACTCTTCTGCTACGAAATCCTAAAAATATACGAGTACCAAAATAAGAACATATGGCCGCTGATTAAATAAAATGTCGACATTACAAATAAAGGATCTCAAACCATTTAAAACCGTCATTTATTTTATACTGGTACCGATCATTTTATTTTAAACCATTTATAGGAAAGTTCTACTATTAAACTTGTATAGATTATAGTAAAACAAATCCATTTACATTGCTCCTTCAATGTGAAACCCATCGCTTTGCATATTCACACTGTTGTGCACACCGATGCTGCAAGGGTATTCACGTCGGCCGTCTTCAAGAAAACTATCTCACAGTGAATCGTTGCAGGCGACCTAAACTTTTTGAGAATTAGTGAAACATATATCTTTGCTCTTTCTATAAAACATACGATTTTTTCTTCGTTTTAACTTTTCAGCCTTTATAATATCTAAATTATATATTAACTTTTTTTAACTTACAAACTAGATGTACCCAATTTACCATTAAAATAAATTCTAACTTCTATCTGATTAAACTTTCACTAATATAAATATCTTCACGTAATATACTAATAATACTTTTATAAGATTATTTACCATAGACAACCTCTAACCATTATAATAACTATATTGGTTCATTTTACATCAATTATTACATTAATAACTACACTGCTAACGTTACCGTCGTTGTTATTGTCGGTGTATTGCGCATATACCCCTTTGTGGTGTACCATGACATTAAGGCGGGTTGTACTAATAAGAGTTTATAAAACTAAATTTGATAGACTTGTTCATTTACACCTAAGTTTTTTTTTGTTTATTATTTTTGTTTATGTTTTTTTCACTATAGTCACTATAGATTTTAAAATGTTTATAAAAAAACATCTTATCCAACCTAAATTTCAAATTTGACCTCATTTATATAAGGAATAAAAAACCATAAGTAATGTGAATAATGCTATGAAAAAAAAGTGAAATACAGTTTACAATTCATTGGCTTATATGGACATAACCTGTTATGAAATAAAAACAGAAAATATAACTAAAGCAAGCATTGGGTTGTTAGGGTGGGGGAGTGTCTCGCCCCTTTTCCCCTGCCCACTTTTTCATCTTTTTCTTACCCGCTCTTTAATTATACGGAATGCTTTTATGTCCTTCTCTGCCATTTCCTATTTTATTTATTTTTTATATATTTTTAATCAACTAATAATTAAAATTTTTTGTTAATAATTTAAAACAAATATTACTAAAACCATAAAATATTACATTATATTATATTACTAAAATCTTTAGAAAACTTTACATTACATAATATTACTAAAATTATTAATAAACATTACATTACATAATATTACTAAAATTATTAAAAAACATTACATAAACATAACACTCAGAATAGTCTGAGTCCACAGTAGTGTCATCTTTGTTACGATGGATGTATTGATAGGGTTCAGGAGACCCGACATCGTAGCCGGGTTGAAGAGATACATACCCCTCCCACGGGTCAGTATGATAATCTACATGTAGACCACCACCGACGTTTCCTTGTCATAATAACGTGTGGTCAAACGTGGTTGTAAAGGTGGAACAGACAGTGGTAAGCTCAAAGATAATTTGGATCAACCAATCGATCTTCTGTCGAAGAAATACAACATACTCATTTTCGTCAGCGTTACGATCCTTATCGGGAGCTTTAATTCGGTTGAGTTCGGCTTGGTAAGTCGCCTTGTCATCGGATACGCTCTGAATGACGGTGTTTACTTAAGATTGGTGTTTATCGTCGTTGACCATGTGAGCTTGCATCGCCATCTTAACATCAGAAATGTTCATGTTTGGCATGTTTTATATGTAATATGTGTGTGTTGTGGTAGAATAAAAAGAAAAAGAAAGAAAGAAGGTAAGAAAATGGAGGAAGGTAGGAAGGAGAATAAAGTAGAAGCTAAAAAAGAAAGAGAAAAAAGAAAGAAGATGGAGAAGTGACCGTTGAAACGTGCCCCCCCCCCCGTTTAAGTGTGTAATGTTCAAAAAACGGAGACCAAGCCGGGGACTGCTATTTCCACTTCAACCAGCGCCCAACCGATATCGGTACCACGAGACAATGTTCCCTTAAGTACCGGACCGGTACCAGTTTGGTGCCTATGCACTTGGTCCACTCTTATAAGACTGAAAGGGGTTGTCATGAGACTGAAAGGGGTGAGACTATCCTCTTTATGTGTGGCGCCATGTGAACTCCTAAGCCAAACATGTCTGCATTACTATTTCCATTTTGATATTCTTCCATTTATTTTTGAAAAAACATCATTTTTTCCAGGCTTATCAATTGAACTTTCAAAAATTGAATTTCGAGATTCTTCCATTACTTGTTACATTTCGATATTCTTCCATTACTTACGATTTTAAATTTATTTTTTCTAGGCTTCTCAAGGTGAATTAATGTGTTAAAAATGTGCATCATTGTGTTAAACAATATTTTTTGGGTATTTGTTTCATATTTCACAATTTGACGTGATTTTTAAAGCTAGAAAGAGATCGAGAAAATATATCTAACTTCTTGAAAAAGTAATTCTCTGAATGTGTATTGTATTTCACCCCAATTTTAACACTAACATCCGTTGGGGTTTACCTTCTCATTAATTTCAATTTATAAAATTATACATTACATTTAAGTACCTTGAATTATTACGTCCGACTACCTCGAACTTATGACATAATCTAAACTAATACATATATACGGTCTAATATACCCCTGCAGTCTAAGGCGGAGGATTCCGGAGACTAAGACTGGACCAAAAATCAATATTTAAAACATGCGGTAGCCCTTTGGTAAAGATGTCAAAGAAGTTATGCCAGGACGGAACATGGAGAACACAAACTTGACCACGTTGAACTTTCTCTCGAACGAAGTAAATATCAATCTTGATATGCTTAGTGCGTTAATGATGGAAGGGATTCTCAGAAAGATAAATAGCAGTAACATTATTGGTATACACCAAGGAGGCTCGATGAAGAGGATACCCAAGCTCGAGCAATAAGTTGCGAATCCAACATAACTCATAAACAACATTTGCAATGCCCCGATATTCCGCCTTGGCACTAGATCGAGAAACAAGTGACTGGCATTTCGATGACCAAGAAAGAAGATTGTCCCTCAGAGAAACGCAATACCTGGATGTTGAACACCTAGTGTCAGGGCAACCAGCCCAGTCAGCATTAGTGTAAGCAACAAGTGTAGACAAAGAACATGGTCACATCCATATATCCATATCAAGAGTCCCTTTGACATAACGCAAGATACATCTTAATGCAAGAAAGTGGTCAGTATGTGGAGAATGCATGTGCATGCACACCTGCTGAACGACATACGAGAATTCTGGGCGAGTAAATGTCTCATACAGAAGAACACCGGCCAAACTACGATACAATGTATATACATCAAAAGAAACATCGGCTTGAGCACCAAGTTTGCCTGCAGTGTCATCGAGAGTGGAATCAGGGTTATAATCTTGTATTGTAGCCCGTTGGAGAATTTCAGAGGCATAATGATGAGCGTCCAAATTGTGATAAAAACCCATAGTGAAAGGCTTCATTTCAATGCTTAAATGAGTTAATATTCCGGAATTCTTGGTACTTAACGAATTGTATGTTTACGCTGGTTCACGGAAGATGCGAGAAAGGGTAAATGGCATCAAGTAACTCAGGAGGGAAGCCTATGAAGATTACAAGACACAAGGAAGTGATTCGGAGCTAAACGAAGACGCGAGAAGTGCAACAAGAGCCACCAGCGCCGCTGGCCAAGAAGCACTAGCCGCGTTGGTCACATGCCAGCGCCACTTGCCCACAAAGGCCCATCACCAGCACCACTGGTGAGTCCAATTCAGCAGC
>JANDBE010000047.1:12318411-12330016 GCA_024320915.1 Erigeron philadelphicus | reverse complement strand
AAACAAAAAATGAATATAAGAATTAATAGTTAAAATTAACACATATAAATCATTAAAACAAAATATATATATATATATATATATATATATATTTCATTCTCACTCATTCTCTACTATTTGTAAAAAAAAGGTAATTAAATAAAAACCTCCTGATTCATGTACCATTTACTACCCACTTATCCCTCAGCTAGGCTAATATCCAGGTGAATCTCAACCACCTAATAATCGCCTAATTATCTCAAGTTTTTCTTTGTCAAGACTTGAACCCAAGACCACTCCTAAAAAGTGACGGCTGGTAACTACTAGGCTATTACCTAATGGTTTCTTTACTATTTGTAAAGAATGAAGAGAATGAAAGTCATTCTCACTTCATCATTCTCAATTTCATTATTCGGTACAACCAAACAAAATATATATTTCTCATTTTCTTTTTCCTCTTTTCATTTTATCGTACTAAACATATGTTCTTTTCCACACCCTTGTAACTAGTTTTGTTACAGAATATATCTTTGTTTATCTAAACATATTTTCGTTTATCTACTCATAACTCATACAACAACAAAAAGCTTACCCATATTGTAAATCCAAACATCCCCAGGTTCTAGCTATAACTATTACGGAGTAAATATATATAGGGTAAAGATGTATGTATATAAGGCTGAACAGAGTGAGGGGTTCTCTACCCAAAAGATGTCAAAAAAAAGTGTGGAACGTTCCAGGAATGTCTGGAATCACTTGCTACATTACCCCCTAGCGTTCCATGAAAAAGAAACCTCCTCCCTGTTCAATTTCGGACGCCCTCTTTACTCCCTCTTTCCTTTGACTCCACCCACATTGGAGTTTCTTTATTGGTGCTTTTTTTTTCCAATTATATAATTAGGGGTTAATGGGTTATGGGAAACCCTTCATTCCAAGGGGAACACCTTATTAGAAAAAGAACTCCATGTCATCCATATAGTAAAAAGAGGGGTTAAATAAAAGAAATGAAAAGATTGGATAAGAGAGGGAAAATAGAGAAGTTATATATACAAAAACGTATTCTCGAGTAAAAAAGAAAAATAGAGAAAAAAAAAAGAAAATAAAAAGTTAATAACATTCTTGAATTCATAAAAAAAGGGAAAAAAGAAAAACCTAAAAGAATTTTACAATAATGTCTATTTTGTATAATTACTCTATGCGATGGTACATTAGTAACTTTCTAATAGAATATAAACATTCCTTTACAACCAGGCTTGGCTAGAAAGTTTTGGTTTGAAAACAGCATGACTTTTTCCGCCCTAATCTTTCTTTTCTTTTTATGAAAGAAAAATCTAAGAATGTAGTTTAAGGATTCAATGGGAGGATACCAGATTCTCCAATTCAAAAACATGCCCAACCCGCAACCCATTCGTTTGAATTTGTTTTGGAGATCATTAAAATTGATGAATGCGTTGCTCAATAAATGGCAAGCTAAAATTCTTTTTACTAATTCGGATTAGTGCCTGAATGAAATATGCTCATTCATGAACCATCTAATACTTGGGAATTGGGATATATGGGGTGCATCAACAGATCAATTAACATTTTTATATCGTAATTGAGAATGGGTTACCCGTGTCTAAGTAGAGAGATTGTTTTCAGGTTAGAAAAAAATCTTTGATCTTTCCATGGGATGAGGATCGTACCAATCAACATTTTTATATCGTGGTATCATAATGAGAACAAATGAGAATGAAGAAAATTTATAGTAAACTAGGCAGGAAATCCAATTCGGCTAAAAACTCACACCTGTGACAAATTTTAGTTTACTTTCCTACCATTTAAACACAAAATATTAAAACGAAAATATTTTGTTTTCCAGTTTGGTATGTTTGTGCTTCTGATATCATAGTCTTTCTCTAATTCGGGATACATTTTGATGATGAGAGATTTTATTTCCATGTATACAGAAAGCAATATCATGTAGGATTCTGATTCATGGCAACTTACATATATTTGATCCATTTGTGTACCTACTCCACAAATGAACATACGAGACAAAGGAATATCTAGTTAGACGTTCATCTAGTGTAGACTTTGTGATTGACACAACCGCGCACGATGAATACGTTCTCTACTTCTCTTATGTATATACGAGTATATGCACGTTTAACCACGTATTACAATCAAGTGCGAGCTCATGACACATTGAACAGCCAAAGACTATATCTTGTGTATACAAATGTTTTTAGACCCAAAATTATATTTTGTTGCCATTGTGAGAGTCTGTTGTATCCTCCTTATATTGTAAGATATTATCATTATCAGTTTCCATTAATACAACACTTTTCCCATTTTTTATACAGCAACTTGACTCTAAACAAAGCAGCAATGGTTGATGCAAATGTTGTACGGCAACATCAATTTTCATCATGAAATTTTCGTAGCCGGAAATGTTCAAGTATCTATATCTATGACTAAATCCAAAGCACTTCGTTCACATTTCAAACAAAGTGCATTAAGTGGAAATATCAGCCTTGCAATGCTCTTTTACATTTGCAAAGTTTTACAATTGAACTTGAGGTTATACATATACAGGATACACAAATACATATATTCCCAACACTCATTTACAACCTGGAGCATCAAAGTTTGGATACTGGACGAACTTTATGGTCAAAGGAGGAATAGAGATGAGATAATGCACATCCACAACGGCAGGGTTCAAAGGTGGGATGTCACCGTTTCGAGTAAGCTGTAATGGAACTCCGTTCAAAAGCATTGTTCTACTTCTTAGATCACCACCTTGTGGTGTCAAGTGATACTCTTCTCGTGTCAGTTCTTCGTGGGTTGACTTTGACCCGATCCATGAAAATGCTGACTTTAACCGATGAATGAAAGATACTTTCTCTTTTGATGTATTCAACTTCATGTCCAAGATGCTGTGAATACTGAGTTGGAATTCTGTTTGGTTGCTTAGGTTAATCAGAAGCAATGTTATGCCATTCTGCAGGAAAATATGATGCGAGTAATGAATAATCATATAGCCAGTAGCAGCAGGTTGAGAAACCAATACATACAATATTATACTAAAAAGCTTAAACATTATTACTTGATGCTATAAATATAATCAGAGTGTTTTTGCGCCTGCCTTCCCTATATGCAGTGTTGAATTATCATGATTAAGCTTAACTTTTGGCATTGTTGTTGATCATTAGATATTTACTACAATATGCAGATTGAAGTGTATGCAAAAGATAGATTAAAGGAAAAAGAATGTAGCTAAAAATATGAAGAAAAGAAGCAGAGAAGACAAAGTTCAAGGGTGCTAAGTGAAAATTAATGGCTGCAGCCATCTATGTTAAAGACTAAAGAAGGGGTGAGTTTTCTTGTTAAACTAATCTATTAGCCCATACCCTCTTGGGTTTTGAAGGAAGAGGGAAGAAAGGAAAGATCGCCAACTAATTAATTCATAGCTTATTTGTGCCAATTTGAGAGATGAAGACTTCCATGGTTCTATTTCAACCAGATTGGCCACTATATCATTAAAAGTTGTATGACTTTGGCATGCAGAATGAGTTCCCTGCCAGCCATAAAACAAGGTGATGCCGTACTTCTTAGTTCATTTTGTTCTTTCTCAGACCCGCCGTAATTCCTTAGACCACATTTAAGATAAAGTGGAAACATTTTGTTTTCTAAACTATAGATCATTTATCATGAATAGGTGTTTCGGTGGTTTTCTTAGTTTGTCATTACAAAGAAGGTACATCGGCCATATAGATGGTCTTAAAAAACATATGTTAGTCATCAAAAGGTTGCACCATCTATGGAATATAATATTACATCTGAGTTAAATGAAGCTATTTGTCCTTTGCAAAAATAAAAAGGTTTTCCTTCGGCAATTACTTTCCGTTTTCTCTTTACACAGCCTTAGCTCTTAAACCACGTGACTTTCCTATAATAGCTAAACTGGCCTTTTAGCAATTACTTTCCTTATTTTTCTATCGTGCAAAAGTACTTTATGTTACCTATATTTGTAAGATTTCCTTCGTTTCTCTACTATATAATCTTGCCTAAAATAGAAAATTACCCTTTGACTATTACAATTATCATTTTAGTGATGACACTCCTAGTTCATAATAAGTGGAGAGACCAAACAGGTAGACATCCATGTTTTGGCTACGCGAAAGAGTCAAACGAGTACTGATGCATACAGCCTAGCAAGTATGCTTGTTTCTGTTTTAGTAATACCTTGGCGCCATATCAAGGTGTTTACCCAAAGAGGTTTTGAATTATGGTCTCTAATGGGATTTTCAAACCTCCTACCACTAGGCCACCTTGGAGATGATTCTTTTAGTTATATCATACATATGCCAAAGCGTCCACTATAATTTCAATAGAATTCTGTACAAATTAAGTAAAATTTAAATGAAAACTCAGATTTGAGAAACAATATGGAAGCTTACTTTTCCTTTCGAACAATGGGCATAGGTTCGTAAATGTGGCCCAACGTATCTTCTTTCTACAGATAGAACACCTGTTCCCATAAGCCGGTGCCATAGAAGTGCACTGGATGAAGTTCAAAAGAACATGCTACTTATTAATGACAAAGTTACATATGGAACATGTATTATTACAAAACTTGAACTTAATCACCTATAATAATCGGGGTTTGGTAAAGAAGTCGTTTTGTTCAGAAGACCATAATTTCCACCAATTAAACTTTGACGGCAATATACTTGAGTGTGGTACTTAGCTGCCATAGCAAGCTGATCCAAGTACCTATAGAAATTCCATGAATAAAGAATATCAGTGGAACAACAATATCTTCCCTTACCTTTGGAAAGCAAAAAAAGGTTTACCAGAAGCTATTCACGAAGGTGTCTGAAACATGAAGACCGCCACTGTTATATGCTCCACCAGATTCTCCGATCCAAGTGGATGCCCACGGGCCATTTGTTTGAATGGTTTGTTGGAGACCATTAAACGTATTGGATGCCCTACTCAAGAAATGAGGATCTAAAATATTTTTCACCAGATTCGGATCAATGCCTGAATTAAGAAAACTCAGTCATGATCGTTGCAACAAGATCTGGTCCTTACTTGATTTATGGAGCGCGTATATCAATTTCATTTGTTAATCAGAACTTCTATATTGAAGGTCTTATAACATGAGCAAAGAAGGAATGAGGAAAATTATAGTAAACTAGATGACAATCTTGAACCATCTAACTAAAAATAAGTTGTTTTGGATATCATTTAATCTCCAACAGGTCAAATGAATAAATGAAAATATAAATGTTTTTAAAAAATCTTCTCTAATAAATGTTGATGGGTGACCACGACGCAACCAGTTTGGACATATACTAAATTACCCTTTCCGACCTCTAATTCCGACCGCCCACCCATCTCACACACTCATCTTGCCACCAATGTATTAAACAAATCAAACCTCACTGTTTATATAAGAATGAATTCAATGTATATGTACAAGTATCATTAAAGTAAAAAGCTCGAACCTGATCCAAGATTATACAGATGGAGTGTCATAACATCAATAATTCTGGATCCCGAAACCTTGAGAAGCTTTGTAAACCACTCCTTGTCAAAGAACCCACCCGGTGCTACAAGCAAGGGTTTTGGCTGGAATTTCCGGTAAAGATTATCAATTATACCTCTGAGTTCAATTAGATCACTTGCATATGGCTCGGCATGGACCATAGCACCAATGCCCTTTCCACTCAACTCATTACCTGCATAAGTCAAGATCATATGTACAGAATATAAATATGTAAGTACACATCATTTGTACGAAAAATCTAGATGAATTCCATATAAACCAACTTACCAAATTCCCATGAATGTATCTGATACCCTTTGGAAACAGTATACTTAATAAAATCACGGGCATTGGTAGAATTCCAGGTTCCTTCCCAGACTCCTTTCTTAATCTGGTGTCTTCCACGGAGTGCATTCAAGCCAAAGGTGACAAGTGTTCTACAACAGAAATTTTCATTTTTCAAAGCGTGTCAGAACAGGAGGCGGAAAGATGAGCTGATGTGGTAACATGTCAAAAGCAGGTCAGAACAGGAATGCTTGGGTTACAAATATAATCTGAATCCTTTATTAAAAAAAGAGGCTGTATACATCGACAATAGATTTTGGGAGACTTTCAGCCCTTTGAAGAAGTTTAGTACAGCACATCCCAGATAGACCCATACAAGTAAATGAGATGAAATTGCTAATTCAATAATTCATCTACGTACGAAGTCAAGAGATTATAAGTATGTTCAATTAAATAAGAAGCCTAAGGTAAAAACTCACCCTGTCTCAGCAAAAAATCGATTCAATTCATCCCACCTATCCATACGAAGACAACCCTTAGAGAAACCAAACAGTCCACCCTTCATTTTTGTAAAAGGATGACAAAGACCAGAATAACTCCCGACATTATACACCACTTGGTCTTGCAACGAACCTCCCACCCGTATTCTTAGATGCTCAAAAGCTGTTTAAACATTTATAAAATAAATGAGCAAACCTTAAAATTTAATTAAAAATATTCCAATTTCAACTCAGGATTACAAACCTTGAACCGCTTTGACAAGAATTGGATTTGACAAATCCTGAAATTATGATATCATACAATAAGAAGTCTGTAACTTTTTCAATAAATATTAAAATATCTCTTATTTAAAAAGTGCCATGTTTACCAGATTTAAAGCTGATGCAGACCCCCATGGGCAATGGCCATAGTTGCATTTGTCACCAGACCACCAATCGATAGTCGCACAAATGTAATTCGCATCCGTATGAGACATTGGTAAAGTCCCATTAACAATAAGGTCCGAGTGTTGAACATATTGTGCCAAAACTACAGAAATTGATGCCACAAATACCAAAAGTGATACCCAACACTCCATTTTACAACCTGCTTTTAAATACATAGTGTAAAACTAATTAAAGCGTTATTTATTGACTTTTTTCTTCAAGTTTTCAAAATTCTAAAATTCTCATATGTCAAGTAGAATTATCTTCTTTTACTCTCTTAATTTCCATTATGGGTTCAAAGTTGTTGTAGCAAACCACACTACCAAGAATATATGTGTTTTTCAAGCAGAAATAGACCCGGTTTGAAACCTCCCTGAATAAAACCTTATAGGCTTGGACTGGCGAGAATGTCCAAAACGGCCACAGAAACGCCCGTTAAGCCACATACATCAGACTCAAACCTCGACTTTCCCCAAGTAGCCTAAACGGGGGTCAGGCTCTGTCCAGTGAAAGCTAAAACAGTACGATTATCTTCGAAATGACCAGGGAAGAGTGCAGAAACAGCCACTAGTATAAATGCGTTAAGCCGCGTACACCAAAGCCAAAATCTCAACTTTCCCAAGTAACCTGAACAGGGATCTCTCTGTATTTAACTGTTTTTCAATTATTAATCTTCTCTTCTTCTTTTTTTTTTTTTTTTTTTTTTGTCTTTTATTTTTCCATAATGGGTTCAAAATTGTTCTAGTAAACTACAAGCAAAAGCTAAAAAACAGAAAAGCAAAAGCATTATTCTTTACTTAAACTAAACAAAATTTCCATACACAAAGCATTATTCTTAGCTTAAACTAAATAAGATCAAAGAACATTTATATATCAAAAGCTAAAAAATATAAAAAAGCAAATTAAATAACTAACCTTAAGTAGATTAAAACTCCAAAAATTCAGATATATTATGTTGGTTTGATTTCATTAGTCTTAGATTTGAATCTTATCTAAAACTGTTGAGCTACTTTCTTTTATGGGAATTTGGTGGGGGTGGGGATACAATGAGCTGTTTGTCAGTTCAAATCACATGTATTCACAGTTTGGTAATAAATCTTAAATGTGTGTGAGTTTTAGTAGTAGATTTAGAACACAAACTGGCAAAGTTTAAACTTATGTTTATTTGTCATCAAGTGAGTGTGATATGTGGTATACGTTTGTTTATTTATATTCTAGAAAGAATGTTATGGTTTAATTATTATTTTTATATATCAAGTGGACTGACTTATTAGTGGGTGTGATTATAATCTACTATTTCATCAATCATTCCTTTCTAGCCTTTAAAGGATGATATATTTGAAAGATTTTTGGGTTAACAATTTTATTTATAAACAAATATTATATATTTGAAAGATTAATAAGTTTTATTTATAAAAAAGTGTTATATGATATTAAAATCAGCACTATTATTATAAATACACTAGTGATTATAATTTTAATTCGCCCCCACAATGGCTCACGCAGATTTCGTTTTATGCAATTTCAAAAGAAATATATCATCAATCTATTCGAAGAAAGTGTATATGGCACAGTGGTAGAATCAGATTTGGTGGTGGCACGACGGTGGCATCAAGTCTAGAATTTAGTTTATGTGTATGTGTGTTCGTTCACATATGGGTTTTGATTATAAATTTCACATTCAAGATTTGGTTTTAATGAGAGTTGTTAGGGAATTGTTTTGATGATAAGGTTTCATTTGGAATTTGTTTTTGGTTTTGAAGTTTTAATTATAAATTTAATTTTATCTTCAGTAAAAGTTTGGAATTTTATGAATTATAAGTGAATCAGAGTTCAATTAAATTTAACATGAATATAAAATTTTAGAATAACAATAAAAGAAAAAAAAAATAGGTGGAAAATACCTAAATACATCTTCACGTTAAAGGCACATGAGAAACTTAATGATATATTGATATGGACTTGACGTACATTATCTTAAAAGACGAAATTTAAACCTAATACTTTCACAAATGATTACCATTGTTTTTATTTCCATACTAGTTTCTTATAACTCTTTGATATATATCAATAAAGAATTAGCAATTGACCGAGATGGAATGTTGAAGGTGTAATGTGTGTTTTCTCTGGAGAAAAATGAGATTTTTTTCAATAAAAAAAACGGCCACAAAATCATTCAAAATCAATCTCAAAACACAAAATCATTACAATTAAAATCCGAATTCATGTTCCTCATCAAAAATAGAAACTAATTATGCCAAGAAATTCACCTACAACTCATGCTAAAGATCCAACAAATTCTAAGAAAAAAGAGGGGGTTTCGAAAATAAGAACCCTAAAATTGTAGGTCTTGATTCGATCTCAACCTCCAACCGATCCAATTATAATCTGAGATCCTCCTCTTCTTCATCTTATGTGGCCGATTCTTTTAATTCTAATCAAGATCCATTGATTCCCAATCAAAATCTGGCCGATTCCACTAAAAACTCCAATATGCCGCCGCAGCCACTGTCCAGTCGCCGATCTCCGCCGTTCAGCTTGCTGTCGGCCACCAGGGGGTGGCCATGGCAGCCAATTCGAGTGGTGGAGGGCCTGATGGGATTATTTTCGGTTAGATTATAGACAAGGGGAGGAGGATGCGGTCGTTTCACATGGAAACCCTAAATCACATACTCTATCACCACCGATCACCACCACGAACACCACCTCCTAGGGTTGCTGCATCGTCTGTCTAACCTCCGGTCAGTCACCATGCTCATGGTGGCCCTACGGTTACACCTCATCATACTCAGAAAGAGGGAGGGGGTGAGAAAATTGCGATGGCACCATGGAAAAACCCTAGTCGGCCGCTTTTCACATTCCCTATGCCGGTCACCACCACCCAACCTCCACCGGCCGCCACTGCTGCTACTGTTGGGTCGATACCCACCCATCCTACTTCTGGGTTGGGCCTAGATTTGGCTGCTCCTTGTGGTTCGAATTGTGCTTCAATCGAAAACCCTAATTTAGGGTTTGATAACTATTCTTTTTCTTTCAATACTTCGATGCCACCTCCTCTGCCTCCTATGCATGGGGTTTCGACCACTTCTTTGGTTCATGCTACTCCTACGGTGAACCTTGATCGCATGAGCAATTTCTTGCAAGAACGCATTCAATATCCGAATTTGGGTGGGCCAACTTTCTCGGGTTCTCCTAACCCATTTGTTGGTTCAACCAATAGTGGTGCGTCTCTTGCTCGTTCTCCCTCTCTTTTGGAGCAAGTTGAGGCTACCTTTGGTGTTGGTTTGCATCAAGCACCTTCAAAAGATAATGATCATGTGTCAAGCTTTTTGGATAAAATTTCTCATGCAACTGATCTACCTACGGATTCTCATGCACATAATGGCATTAATATCTCTTCTTCGGGTCCTACTGACTTGATAGATGATGATGGTAAAGTCAGAGTTACTTTGGATGGTGATGGTGTCCCACCTATTACTGATGCACACTTTTCTACGTCTAGTCCTAAAGGTGATCAAACACCTAACACATTTGCCAACCTTTTTAAGGAAGCGGCAAACATACGTAGGACTAATAAGCTTAGATTCATTCCTATTGTCTTTACATAGATAGGCACTATACATGCAGTTATACCAGATGAGCTTATTGTGAAGCAAAGTGCACAATGGGCTTTGACATTGGTTCGTAGCTTTATAGGTAAGAGACTTGCTTTTCCGTTTGTTAGATTCCATGCATTCAGACTTTGGAAAAAGTATGGCTTAGTGGATGTGGTTTTAAATAACCAAGGTAGATTTTACTTCAAATTTGATAATGCTGATGGATTAGAGTTTGTGTTGGCTAATCGTCCTTGGTTATTTAACGATGTGCCTGTTCTGTTGAAGAAGTGGGTGGTTGGGATTGAGAAAGACTTGATTAGGCCTACCTATGCTCATATGTGGGTTAATGTGTATGATTTAGATTCCACCATGTGGGATTATGATGTTTTGAGCCACATTACTAGTGTTATTGGCATTCCCGTTGCTTTAGATAGATTTACTAAAGAGATGATTGAGAAGAAGTCTTAGAGGGCTCAGTTTGCTAGGGTGTTAATAAAGATTAATGCAGATCGAGACAATCCTACTTTTGTTGAGGCAGTTGTTTTAGGTAAGATGCAGAAATTCAGGCTCCAGTACCTATGGAAGCCTGGTAGGTGCTCACATTGTGCGGTTTTTGGTCATACTTTTATTGATTGCAGTGACAGACCTAAGTCTGCTGAGGAGATGAAGGCCCATGTTACTCCAGTCTCTGGTGCAGGCCCATCTGGCACTAAGCCAGTCCCATCACAGGTTCAACAGGATGAGCAGGGCTTTCAGAAGCCCAAGAAGAGAAGTCGAAAGCCTAAGAAGGCTCCAGTTACAGTGGGTGTTCATATACCTAAGCCCACAGTGAGATACATTCCTAAGAGAGATGTCCCCAAGAACCAAAATTCTAAGGGGAAGGCTACTGCAACATTTACAGCTGCTAATGACACCTTAGATCCATCCGCCTTATTTAGATTTCTTACTACCCCAGCTTCCCAGAGACCAGGTCTCATTCATAGAGATACCGTTACTCGTCCAGACACTCAGTCAGATGAGGTTAGCAGTCCAGTTGTTACAGCTAACCCATATGATGTTCCATGTGGGTTAAATACTGATGTCAGCATTCCGTCAACTCCCACTACTTCACAGCAGGACCCAGTCCATGATGACCCAGGAGATGAGGAGGGTGTAGAGTCATATACATGAGAGACCACCCAGTTCATGAAGGGTGATACATATACTAGCTTTGATTTGCATTTTGTATGAGTTAGCATGCTAGTTTATAGATTCATGTGATGGATACATATTTTTGATGT
>JANDBE010000047.1:12299673-12316116 GCA_024320915.1 Erigeron philadelphicus | reverse complement strand
CACCCAAGTTTCATTTTTTTTACTATATAACCTTGAGTTTTCGCCACATAACTTTCGACTTTATAACTTTTCGCGCGGAAGTTTTCTTTTCGTTGGTTTTTATGAATTTCTTTTTTTAACTTTCGACACGAAAGTTTCATTTTCCTTATTTTTCACCAATTTTGGATTTTTAACTTTTGTCAATAAAGTTTCATAGTTTAACTTTTTACCACATAACTTTAACTTTTTCAACTTATGCCACGAAAGTTCAATTTTCATTCCTTTGTATGCTTTACGTGGCGTTATATGTCCCGGGGCAACGCCCGGGTTAAAATTCTAGTATATATATAAGTTAGGTTACTTGGTTTCCGTGCTTCACTCTTTTTCTACAACATTGGCCCCTGTCGTTAAATTTGTTGCAATAATGGTCCCTTTAAGCTAACGGCTGTTAACTTTTTTTTCTCAATATAGCCTCTGTCGTAAATTTTAAACTTTAATATTTCTAACTTTTGCCACGAAAGGTTCATTCTCTTAACATTTTACCACAAATCGTTCGTGCTTTTTATGCTTTTTCTTTTCTAATTTCGACACACAAGTTTCATTTTCTTTACTTTTCACCACATAACTTTTAAATTTTTGTCAACAAAGTTTCACATTCTTACTTTGTCATATAGTTCAATTTCTTTTATTTTTGTCACGAAAATTCTATTTTGTTTACTTTTTAAACTTTTGACACAAAACATTTTCTTTACTTTTTATCACATAAATTTAATAAAGTTTTCACCTTTTTATTTTTTGTCATATCACTTTTATTTCTTTTACTTTTCAACCACCAAAGTTTTTGTTTTTTTATATTTTACCATATAACTTAGACTTTTCGCCACATAACTTTCGATTTTATTACTTTTGGTACGGAAGTTTTCTTTTCATTGTTTTTTATGATTTTCTTTTTTTTTTTTAACTTTCGACACGAAATTTTCATTTTCCTTATTTTTCACTGTTTTTGGATTCCTAACTTTTGTCAACAGAGTTTTATATTTTTAACTTTTTATCACAGAACTTTAAAAGTTTCTTTTTTTCTATTTTTTGTATGTTTTACGTGGCATTATCTGTCCGATGTCCCGGTTAAAATAGTAGTTGTAACAAAATGTAATCTTTTTAATTTATTATAAACCTATTGATAGAAATTATTTTATTATTCTGGCAAATTTATAATGCGAAATAGTGACTTGCCACTTAATTATCTCCGACCAAAAATACCCTTACACCAAACAACATCACAACTGTCATCTCATCAAAGAATGAGGGCAAATCAGTCAAAAACCATATAAACCATTCCTCTTCTCCTCTCCCTTTGCCTCACTTTCTTTCTCTAACAAACCACCATTTTTATGCCAAAAGCCTCCCCTAATTCTCCACCAAAATATAATACGAGTAGAAAAATAATCATCTTTTACACTCCCACCTAATTAAAGTTTTAATCTTTTTGTATTTTCAAGAAACCCCATTATTTTCTTGTGTGTCAAATGTTACAAAATAAATAAATTAAATTCCCATCTGGGGTTTTGTTTAATTTGTGGTGGATATTTTTAATTTCATATAAAGTTTTAATCTTTTTGATTTATAAGTGTTGAAAAGGTATTTTTTTCTTTCGATAGACTCATATTTTATTACTATTTTTAGGTGTAAATAGTGAATAAATATGAGAATATGAAAGTTGAGGAACTATTTTGAGTTTGATTATGGAGGAAAATAGTGCAGATGATCAGGGCTCTGGATGGCTGCAAGTGAAAAAGGTGTTAAATTTTTATATAAGTGCATTTTGGTTTTCTGTAGTGATCTTTTTGATTTATGATTTAATTTTAAAGCTATGTGTGTCTTCATCTTCATTTTAACTTTATTACAGTGGTTATAATTAAATTCAATAATGTGATTTGTATTGGTCATTATGTTCATGCTAATGTGATTAAAACATGAGGTTTTGGGCTTTTTCAAGTGATTCATGCTTTTACCAAGTTTCTTTATTAATTGGTGAATTAGTCCATATGTTGGAGTGCGACCGTGTCTTAGTTTTCTTAAATTTTAGCTCATTTTTTGTTTTCTAATGCTTGCTATATTCGCTTGAAATTTTGTTTGATCCAATTAGAATTAATGTAATGATATGCCTTTTTACGGTATCCTAGTATCTTAAGGTTTATGCTTTTAGAAAAAGTATGTTAAGGTTCATAGCGAAATTAATAAATTAGATATAGCATAAAACTACAATGTCATTCACTCATTTCCCAGAAGAGTTTATACTATGATTTGCTTTATACGTTCTTAGTAAAGGCTTCAACTTATGGGTGACAGGGAGATACTCTGACAAAATTTTATAAATCATCAAAACTTACATACTGATAGAAAGTTAAAACCATCAATTTTTGGCCAAAACACACCTTGCAAGGCATGAAAACATATTAAAACAGCTAGACATCAACAGAAGCCGTTGCCTACAAACCAAATTCCATATGATTATGACCAGGGAGTAGGGAATATTGCTATCTGTAGTATAAATGTTGCACTTGGACTTTACCAATTCCGTTTCATTCATGAGGCTTTACGGTAGAAAGGAGAAAAGATTATATGTATTCCATTTCCTATATTTTAGTTAGAGAACTCAAGCATAGACGTAATTATATATGGTCGTGTGTTTTTGTTTTGAGTTATTGTCAGGCTTTTATATATCTTATCTGATAAATATTGCAGAAGCATCGAAGCAATTCAAAGTTTTCTTTCCAAGGATGGGTGGGAGGGTTATCTAAGAAACAGACTTCAAATGTTGTGGTCCACGAGGATCGTCAAGTACATAATGAAACTTCAGTTATTAACCATAATGAACCAATTTCAGTAACTAAAGATTCCAGTACACTTGATTCTACTAATTCAAACAATATTGATAATCTTCCTACCGAAGAGAAGAAAGATTTGAACTACCTTGATAAGTGTGTGGTTAGCCATGTCAATGACCATGAACCTCTACAAGTTGATAATCTTGCTGCGTTACCGAAGATAAAATTTGGTAATTTGGATGATGATGATCCTGGTATTGGCATAAAATTTGGGGATATTGGAGACAACATTACTGAAATTAGTTCTGTTGAACCAAAAGAAAAGGAAGTTGAACCAACCATTGAAGAAGATTTTAGATCACAAGAATATGAAGAGGTGAAGGAGGTCTCATCAGAAGACATTAGGGTCAAATTTGTAAACGAGGAAGTGGTTAGTCAAAGTGATATTATTTTTCAAGTACTGGAAAACGACTTAAGAACCGAAAATCCTGAAGCAAGTGGCTCCGAAAATGTCACGAGTCAGGATATAAGTCTTTTACATGATTCTGAGATTATGTCAAATGAAAAACCGATAGCAGGAGTTCAGCCCACTCCAGTACTCAATGACGTACCGGGAGTTCCGACTATGGATGCAACTGATTCAGGTCAAACTGAAGAAGGTGAGAGTAAAGAGCGGTTTAGGCAACGACTTTGGTGTTTTCTATTTGAGAACCTTAATCGGGCTGTTGATGAATTGTATCTTTTATGTGAACTTGAATGTGATAAAGATCAGATGAAAGAGGCCGTTCTTGTTCTTGAAGAAGCAGCATCTGATTTTAAAGAGTTGAAGTGTAGAGTCGAAGAGTTTGAGAACGTAAAAAAGTTAAGTGATAATCCAACAATGACCATGAAGTCTGAGCAACGCAGGCCACATGCACTCTCATGGGAGGTTAGAATGCTTTTACATTGCTTTATGAAGATGTTTGACTGATAATGAGTTTGAATCTTTGGATGAAATGTTTATGTTTATATTTATTAGGGGCTGATTAGAATTGTCTCTGCAACAACAAAATTTCATATTTTTCGGAAATGAACTATATTCTTTACCCTTCTTTTTCCCTGTCTAAAAAATAGTTATTCACATGTTTTTTTGGTGAAACTTGTGCTAGGAAAAGAGGTTTATTTGCTATTATCATTATCGATTTTATTTCACTTCATCAATAAATTATTCATAAGACAAGTATTTTTATAGTTGGTGAAATATAAGTTGTCAACATAGTATTAAAATGTCAGTTTTGACCATTTTACCTTTTAGCTACTTGAATAATCAGATTAGCAATAAGAGATCTAATCGCCAGAAACTGCGCAAGTGCTTTAAATTTAAACACTACTTCCTACAATATGCATTGTTATAACTGATTATAGGATGTTTATTTTTCCATTATTACGTTTTCAGTTTCAAGAAGCCTATTGAAACAACCCCTTACTATTATAAGCTACCTCTTACATTGCTCTTTTCTTGATTTTTTGATTGCAGGTGCGTCGTATGACGACGTCACCGCACAGGGCTGAAATACTGTCTTCATCTCTCGAGGCATTTAAGAAAATTCAACAAGAACGAGCAGACATGAATAATAAAAATTCTTGGAAAACCGGATTTAGTGATTCTTATGACCGCTCTAGAAGTGGCAGCATATTAAATAAGCATCCCTCTAGAACCGATAGGGCAACTGGTTCTAGAGAACCAGCAATGGATTCAGGAAAACGTAGTGGAGTTATGGTTCTTCCTAGACAAAACTCAAGTAGGGGAAAGAAGAATCCTGAGCTTGGAAAGAACAAGGAAATGGAGAAAGCAGGTATCAAGAAAGATAATTTTAAATCCGTGGATCAACTGAAAAGACCAACTTATATATCAGAACGAGACAAAGAAAAAACAAACAATCTTAAAGATGCATCTTCTAAGTCAATGGATGCATGGAAGCAAAAACGTAACTGGCTAGACGTATTAGCATCACCATATTCTCCATCTTCACGTTTCTCACATTCACCAGGCATGAGTAGGAAAAGTACGGAACGGGCCCGTATTCTACACGATAAGTTAATGTCACCTGAAAAGAAGAAAAAGACATCACTTGATTTAAAAAAAGAGGCAGAAGAAAAGCATGCACGTGCCATGAGAATTAGAAGTGAGCTAGAAAACGAAAGACAACAAAAGCTTCAAAAAAGCACCAAAAAGCTTAATCGTGTGAACGAATGGCAAGCAGTACGTAGCACGAGGCTGCGTGAAGGAATGCACGCTCGCCACCAACGTAGTGAAACTCGCCATGAAGCTTATTTAGCTCAAGTTGCAAGACGAGCCGGTGATGAAAGTACTAAAGTTAATGAAGTCCGTTTCATTACTTCATTAAATGAAGAAAACAAAAAACTTATGCTGTTACAAAAATATCAGGATTCAGAATTGAGAAAAGCCGAGAAATTGAAAGATATGAAATCGAAACAAAAAGAGGATACGGCCCGAGAAGAAGCAGTATTGGAAAGAAAGAAACTTGTTGAAGCTGAAAAAATGCAGCGGCTTGCAGAAACACAGAGAAAAAAGGAAGAAGCTTTATTAAGAAGAGAAGAGGAAAGAAAGGCATCGAGTGCAGCCCGCGAAGCAAAAGCTATGGACCAAATGAGGAGACGGGAGGTTTTAGCCAAAGCCCAACAAGAAGAAGCTGAGCTATTGGCTCAAAAATTAGCGGAGCGGCTCAGAGAAAGTGAACAAAGAAGAAAGTTCTATCTGGAACAAATTAGGGAAAGAGCTTCAATGGACTTCAGGGATCAATCTTCGCCTTTATTAAGACGATCTTTGAATAAGGATGGGGGGAGTAAATTAACTTCATCTATTGGTGGTGAAGATGATCAGCAAGTTAGTGGCGGTATCGCTGAAGGTGCTGTGATTCCTGCTAGAAACCTGGCATTACAGCATTCTGCTAAAAGGAGGATTAAGAAAATTAGGCAAAGGCTAATGGCTTTCAAGTATGAACTAAGTGAACCTTTTCTGGGTCCCGAAAGTTCAATTACCGGATATCGAGCGGCTGTAGGAACTGCAAGAGCGAGAATTGGGAGGTGGCTACAGGATATTCAAAGACATAGGCAGGCACGAAAAGAAGGGGCGGCGAGTATTGGCCTAGTGACTGGTGATATAATTAAGGTATCTGAATTGTTTCATTATATTTTTTTTGATATTTTCCATTCCAAAGAAAGAAGTGTAATTTCAAGTCCTTTGCTGCAAACTTCACATTTGTATCTATTCTCATACTTATAATTCATTATAAGTTAATTTAGAGGTGGGTAATTCTCTTGGTATTTTATTATGAAATTGTTGAGGTCTTTCTTTCCAAAATACTCGGAATGCATAATTAGTTAAAGGTGGGTAATTCTTTTGGTACATGTCCAACGGATTGGGTTGACCCAAAACACTTTGAATCATAAAATTTATAATTTATAGCAACTGTATAACAGGGTTTATGCTTTGATAAAAACACTTTAGGTGACTTTTGAGCTTTCTGCCAACCCTTTTGATAGTAAATGTTTTGAAATTGCCACTCTATGTTTAATTGCGGTTCTTAACTTCTTATGAAAATTCAAAGTAGTCGTACTAAGTTTCAATACTATATTTTGTCCGTTGGTAGCAAAGTATGCAACTAGATTGTGGAAAATAGGGAAACTAGTTATATGTTTGCTAAAATTCTATAACAATATTTTGTCTCTGTGTAATAGTTTTTGGATGGAAAGGACCCTGAACTGCATGCTTCTCGCCAAGCTGGTCTTCTTGATTTTATTGCTTCGGCCCTGCCAGCTTCGCACACATCCAAACCCGAAGCTTCTCAAGTAACCATATACTTCTTACGACTTCTAAGGGTAATTCTGTCACTACCTGCGAATAGAAGTTACTTTCTAGCTGAAAATCTTCTTCCACCAATGATACCCATGTTGGCAGCGGCCCTTGAAAACTTCATCAAAATCACAGCATCATCTTCAAATGTTGGTGGCAGTAAAACGCTAATTGAGAATTCTGAAACAATATCAGAAGTCTTGGATGGATCTTTATGGACTGTGGCAGCCATTATTGGTCATTCAAGCTCTGATGAACGCCAGCATCAAATGCAGGACGGTTTGATAGAGCTTGTGATTGCATATCAAGTTATTCATCGACTGAGAGATCTTTTTGCGCTATATGATAGGCCACAAGTAGAAGGCTCCCCATTTCCTTCGTCAATTCTTTTAAGTATCAATTTATTGGTAATTTTGACTTCCAGAAATAGGTCTAAATCTTCAATTGACTGGGAATCTTATCCACTTGAAAGGATGCCAATAAATCAATCCTCTATGGAGGATGTAGATTTGGCAGGTTCTTTATTCAATTTAAGTGAAAATGATGAATCATCTTCCAGATGGTTGCAAGATGTTCCTGAGAATCGACCATTGGATGACTTGTGTAAGAAAGATGAGAAAAACATGGTAGATAGTGGTGGAGAACAAAAGAATGGAAATACATTGAAAAATAATCAGCCTGTAGCATATCTTCTCTCGGCTATATCTGAAACGGGGCTGGTCTGTCTACCTTCTTTGTTGACAGCTGTGTTATTGCAGGCTAACAACAGATTGTCCTCAGAACAGGTAAAAATCCTACCAACTGTATAGCCTGAGGTGGCCAAAAGGGCAAGTTGAGTAATGGGTCCAGTTGGGTAGTTTTTTGTACAAGCCAAAATGTGTAGGTTAAGCATGAATAGATACACTTTTTTTCAAAATGTTTTTACTTTTACATAATTTTATGCCATTATGATCCAAGACTATTATAGTTCAACAATAATCTAAATTGCTATGATAAAATTAATCAGGACGGTTTATGCATTAGAAGACACTTTGTGAAGCTTTGACCCATTTGACCTAGTTTCTTGTATGCTATTATAATTTTTAATTCTTAGTCAAATGTGAAGTTTAAAGGTTAACCAGAAACACTCTTTTTGTCAAATATCTCCATTTCGTATATTTTGTGGCATTATGATCCAAGACTATTATAGTTCAATAATAATCAAATTATCAAAGTTCTATAAGAAAATTATATAGGAGGGTTTATGCATTAGGTACACTTTTTGTGGAGCTTTCGACCCAATTGACCTATTTTCTTGTACACTATTATGGGTTTATTATTCTTGTTTAACTAGTTCAAGCTTTTATATCACTCAAATTGGCTGATTCCGTTTGTATCTAATATACTTTTCCCTGTACATTGTAGTGTTTAATAAATGTTATTTCTTATTCTTTCATTGTAAATATGTCATTAACTAATGGTTATGATACTTGCTGGTCCTGTTCCTGTATAATTGTGATAAGCTGTTATAGACTACGTTGAATTTATTTCCATATATAGTTCGTAGAATATGTATTGCTTCTAGTACTATCAACAGTTGTTAACTATGTATATAGGATATGCACAACGTATTAAAAATACCTAATCACTCTTTTGAATCCTATCTTTCATGATGTAAGACAATACTTCCCTATAGTCATTGCCGAGTAGAACACTTATCTGTTGACCGTTCTTCTTTTTCTATAACTCTATCATATGCTTTGTCATTGTAGAATTATAATTTATAAAGTGTCTCATTACTAAATGAAATCAAATGGTTAATCCAGTTTTATAATGTGACTGTTTATTATAATGTTATTCTTCTTTTTACTACCAGGCTTCGTATGTTCTTCCGAGTAATTTTGAGGAAGTAGCAACCGGGGTGCTGAAGGTTTTGAACAATTTAGCATTGATGGATATTAACTTCATCCAAATGATGCTAGTAAGCACACTTCCATTTCTACTCATCGTCTTATGTTTTAGTAACTCGTCCATGTCTCACTACAAAACTGATTATGTATTTCCTTGACCCGGGCAGGCAAGGCCAGACCTAAGAATGGAATTTTTTCATCTAATGAGTTATCTTCTTACTCATTGTACCAGCAAGTGGGGAACAGCTACTGATCAGGTGACTTTTACATTCTTCTATATCTAAATATATATTCCGTTAAGATTGTGGTCAATGTGATCGATACTTTCTTATTAGTATCCTTGAATAAATTCTGTTAAGATTTAACTGCCTACCTATCGTTTTTAAATGTCTCAGACTGGTCTGCTTCTGCTTGAATCTTTGTTGCTTCTCGGATACTTTGCTATGTTCCATCCTAAAAATCAAGCTGTTCTTAGGTGGGGAAAGAGTCCCACAATTCTTCACAAGGTTACTTTACATATCATTTAACCTTTCGATTTTCCATAGGCAATTACAGGTTATATGAATGTGCCGATTCGGGTTAAGTCCATCTCTAATGGGTCAACGGGGTAAAACTGAAAAATTAGCTTCAAATGTAGCTCAGTGTATTTCTGAAGATCAAATATTAGTAGTTCTTTTTTTTTTATTATTATTATTATTATCGTTGACTTGCTGCTTATTTACTAGATTAACAAATTAACAAGATGGGACAAAGGTCTTTCTGGTCAACCCAAACACCCCCCTATATTGATGTTCTATCCAACTTGCCCAGTCTGCTACCTCTAATTTATAGTTTCACAGGTATGCGATTTGCCATTTGTTTTCTTCAGTGACCCCGAATTAATGCCAGTCTTGGCTGGAACGCTAGTAGCAGCCTGCTTCGGGAGTGAGCAGAATAAAGGTGTGGTCCAGCAAGAACTTAGCATAGAGATGCTCCTTTCTTTGCTTAAATCATGCAAAAATGGCTTGCCAAAATTCCAACCTGGCCCAATAGATGAGTCTACCGACCCAACTCAGTCAGGCACCGATTTAAAAAAAATTCACGGTGACTCCTCTCAACGATCAAATAGGAGAATCACACGTGTTCAGTCAGTAAAAAGTGGTGCACTTGGGAACAACAATCGAAGTGTAAAGATTCGGAATCAGAAAGATGGAAGCAAATCAATGAGGGGCAGTGAAGCGAATTCAGAAAGTTGCTCCAATTTGATGCTCTATTCAAGATTTCCTGCAAGTTTTATTGACAGAGCAGAATCGTTCTTCTCATCAGAAACACCAGTTTAAGTGTAAATGAATATTTTTGTAAACACAATTTCCCAAGTTAAATAATATAGGTAACATAAGCTTTTGATCTTCTTTCTCATTTTTTGGTTTAGCATACGAGCCCGTTGTTTATGTTATCTAAATCAAATGAAAAATATATCGAGACAGGGTTAAAAATATTGAGTCATATAACTAATCTTCCTGTGGGTTCTACCATGTCGAATATGAAACTTCTCTTTCTAATCGTGGTAAATTTTGTGTGGGTTCTACCAGGTCGACTCAGTCGGCTTGAAACCCTTCGTGTCCAAACTAATATATCTGCAAGTATTTGTGAACATTTCTCTTTCTAACCTGTATCTTCCCAATAAGAAGCAGATAACTAGACTGATTTTAATCATAAGATTCCATGGCTCTGTTTTGAATAAACGGATCAGCTCCAAGGAATTTAAGATAAACAAAATTCTACCAAAGATTATGCTTTAATGTTATTTTGTAAACAATCCATAGCAGTGAAAATTCTCTGTTCTTCCCTAAAGTTAAACCGTGTGTCAACGGCATCTCTTCAAATCTCCATGGGTTAAGAGATAGCAGGATGACAGTGTACAGAACTCTTTCAATTTCTACATGGAAACTAATGTTCTTTCATTCCAAACATGTTTTATAAATTGTTTCCTGAGATCATTTCAAAAGCACCAACAAGAGCTTTGACTTTGCTTTTCCTAGTTTGTATAAGCTTGCTAGCAGTCTCTTTAATAACATTATTTGCACGTATTTGACGTTTCTTTGCTTCCATATCACACGGTTTTAGAGAAACATTTACCGAGTTATTTTCTGGGGTATACAACTCACAATCTGAAGACAATCTCCTTAAACTTATACCATCTTCTTGACAATCTGGGTTTTCATCCAACCGTTTTCCTTCCACAAACTCAAGTTTTCTTGAACCATTACTCTCATCTTGTGGGTCGATAATCTTACCTTGCTTAAATTTGAGCTTTCTAGACGATACATCATCGTTTTCTTTTGCTAACTTCCCTACTCTTCCCTTGCATTCTGAAGCTGCTACACTACCATTGTTTTGACTTGTACTTCCCTGGGTTTCATCTTTCTTTGACTTGGGTAAGATCTGCTCTTTATTTTGACCATTTTCAAACACAGTATTACTTTTTTTATGTTTTTCTTGAACAACTTGACCTTTGGGACTCGTAGGCTCTGACTTTGTTGAACCATGGTGAACTCCGGTCTTTGTTGAAACATTACCTGTTTTTAAAGTTCGAACATTGTCTATCACTCTGCGATTTTTATCTGCTTTTTCTTGAACGACTGCACTTACAGGATTCACAAGCATTGACTTTTTTGACCCATGGTCTACCCTGGGCTTAGTTGAACCATTATGGGTGTTTAGAGTTTGAATCTTCTTAGAAAATACGTCATTTCCAGGTGTTTTCACCGTGCTCTTGACTGGTCTCAAATCTTTTCTTGATTCTATCTGCTTGTCATTCTTTTTACTGCTTCTGGACAAACCACTTTCAGGTGAATCATCTCCTAAACCATGGGAAGTTATACCTATGTCACTGAATCTTCTTGTTACTCTTGAAGGAGGGATGTAAAATGGATCAGTTTGTTCAGGCTTTGACTTTATCTTTGACTTACTCTTGGATTCATTCTGTTGCGGTTTGTCTTGTCGTCTAGGAAGTAAAGTGTTGGTGATAGTAGTATGTTTTGTTGGTGATTTTGGAATGGGTATCGAGTATTTTTTGATTCCTCGCACAGATGTTTTACTTGATCTTCTAATAGGACTTGCAGATTTTGGTTCGGGTGGGTGTTCAGACCCAGATTGTTTGCAGTTATCGTGGCAGGAGGGAAATGGACCGCTGAGATATCGACTCAGAACGTCTTCATAGCCAGTGACTTCAAGGTAGAAGTTTCCCGTTGAGTGTCTTCTTGAGTGCCTCGTGGTCATAGACACATTTTTTTCCATGCCAATACAAAGTAAATCCTACATGAACACTGTATAAAACAACATTTTTGGGTTATATGTGTGTAATAACGACATATTTTTTATTTTATTTTATTTTAATGTACTTGTATGCATTATGACAACCTCATTGATACGTCTTTATTGGGCAGTTGGGCTTAGTATGTTAGTTTCAATTAAGCTCTTTCTGATTACGCGGAATTATTTTAAGCCTTTGTAATCGTAATTTGTATCGACCCGTGCAGGCGTGCCGCGTTATAGCTAACGCATTAAGTATCTCCCCCGGGGAGTACGTTCGCAAGCTGTCTTTCTGCTTCATGTAGCTCCACACAAACTGATTGAAAAGAATATGGCTTGGAAATGTAAGTATAAGAACCCCAATTTGTTTCTTGAACCAATTTCCTCACTCTCATCCAATCGATTCTTCTTTGCCAATCGCCACCTCTTGCAAGCAACCCTCGATCACAACGGGGAAAAATCATACGCTATCATAGGCGCTTCTAATTTATTTAGAGATTCTAAATGCTATGCTATGTATATTGGACAAGAAAAAAATTGCATATTACCCTAAATGAGGAATTAGCCTACGTAAATTCATGTAAATGATATTTGATTAAAAGATAAGTTTATGTTCTTAACGTTTCATATATAAATTTGGCACTTTATTCGTGTTTTATGCAATAATTCAAAAACAAATAAGAACATATGGACAACACATTGGTTTGCAAATTCAAGAAAGTTTCGGTTGTTGTTTGCCAAAAGCGTTTTGGATGAATCATAGAGACTAAATTCAACATTATTGAAATGAATCAAGAAGTAAGAAATAAAGATATACCTTCTATTTAAAGCCTTGAAGAATTGGCGAAGATGATGATGGCCAAGAATGTAGATCAAACCAAACACTTGTTAGAAAAAAAGGTTTCTTCTTTAAGAAATATGTTTGAAATGGTCATTCTTGTTTCCCTATGGCAGTCCAACAATTATGACACACATATTTTGTCTTCCTATTTTAAGTAACACCAAAGATTTAACTTTTCCTATACTTAGAATGCCTCGAAAATAGAAAAAAATTATATGATTTACCTCTTTCATCAGTTCATGACGATAGCCGATTCAATCAATAATAACCAATAAACATACACATAAAATGTTATTATCTGTTATCCAACCCATTTGACCCACCCACTTTACCACCTCTACTTTCACAAATAGCTATTTCCACATTTGAAGATTACAAACTCAGCCAAAAGGATAAACAAGAGTAGCTGCACATAAAGTTAATGATTACATAACCAACAAACATCTTCAAATTATATTCTATATTTACAAAAGTTCACTAAAGTTTACAACATCATCCTTGTATGCAACTGTAATGCAATTGCAACACTATGTGACGATTTGATTTACAATCCAATCAAGGCCCGGGTATGAAAAATATAGAATAAGAAAAGATGGGATAGCAAACAGAATTGTGATGAGAATGTACACAACCAAGATTGCTATACTAGCTGGTATAGCATATACAACAATGAAAAGAAACAAAAAGACCAACGGAAACTTAGTCATCAAATTTACTAAAAAGATTAACGACTTACATAGAGACGATTGTAGTCTTTCTGCATTGAAATGTGGAGCACAAGAACCATCAGTAGTTTGACTTTGACTCGCACATTGGCTAACTTCATTACCAGCTAAATGGTCACAAGAAGAGGAACACGATTTGAATCTATCACCGTTTAAATTTTCAACCATCCAAAGAAGAAAATAATTCTTGTGGGGAAACTTGAGATCTCCTTTATAAACTAGACGAAACGATAGCAGATTGCACCATGGGCAGGAAATGAAAAATGGAAGTTGGATTGGAAGATTTGGAAGTTTGTAAACAGCCCAAGGTAGGCCGAGAACACAGTTTTTACAGAGTGTGTGACCACACCATAATACATAGGGCACATTTTCTACAATATTGAAAGATTCAAAGCAAATTGGGCACTCCAAACCTTCTTCTCTTCTGCAGTCATTTAAGGTCATATCGTCATCAGAGCTTTCTGAAGAAACTTGATTAGTTGTTTCAGAGTCATTGTTTAGACCAGAAGTACCAGCAATCGGTTTTGATGCAAAACCCCACATATATGCTTCAAATTCTGGTATCTGCTTTATTCACTGGCTGATAAGCTATATAAATAAATGGAGTTAGCATTGCAGGACGTATAACTATTAGAACTAACAAAACTAAGTGCTCGGATTTGCTGCTGCTATTTTGCAGTTGTGATAAAAAGATAACTAAAATTACTGATAGGCTAAGTGGTATCCAAGGTGCCCCCCGTTCCTAATGTATGTGATTGATGGTTAAAGACCCATCTAAACAAATGTTTCAAAAAAGGAAATTTTTTCAAACTCATATCCGAAGATTTTTCTTTTCAAATAGCAAATACTCGGACAAATACACATAAGACTTCAACCCCAAACTGGTTGCTTCATACCACTAGTCGTTTTAATATTATTCAAAGAATTACAAATGAAATGACCCGTAAATAGTTCTGTCATAACTCATAACTAATCGTAAACTAATCATCCAGAATGTTATTTGACCTGCAAATAGTCACAAGTAGTTCCTGAATTCAAAAACAATTATGATCAAATACCCATTTTCCAAACACCACCTTGGATACCTTTTGGCAAAGTTAAATAAAAATATGTCCAATTATCCACGTGCTATCGCACGTATCTGAATACTATTACCTTCTAATGTAACAAATTTTAAACAGTATACATGTTAATACTTCAACAATATCTGACGACGAGTCAACTTATATGGTTTCGGCATAAACACTAAACACTTAATGTACTTCTAATATAATGACAATAAATAGCTGGACACACTTCTATTTAATAATTGTGGAATAATTTTCTTCATGTAGTGTGCTAAAAGCTATATATGAACATAACCAATAAAATCTTGATATGCAAGGGTGAAAATAACTAGAAACGCCAATTTCGAATTCTATGTACAAAATATAATCCCCTTTGTAAAGCACGTAGGACCCCTAGGTTAAAAAAAACCAATGTTTATACAAATCAAACATATAATTATACACAACAGAATCCACATCAATTTATATCAAATGAGCCTTAAAATGAAACATATATATATATATACAATAAAGAACATATATAAATAATTAAGAGATGATACTAAAGCTTAACTGAGCAAGTATGCAAATGAAATGAAAATAAAATTATACCTAATGATTAGACAGTAATTAGATGAACATTGATTTGACCGCCAGAAGCAGATACCGGACAAGTACAAATATGTTTTTTTTTTCTTTCTTTTACTTTTTAAGTGTTGAAAAAGGTTTCGATACAAAACAAGTATGAAACTAGAAAGCAGCCGAGACCGACAAGGCGACAATAACCAAAGTCCGTATACAAGTAATACAACTATACAGTTTACGCTATACAATAAAGTTATACATACGCCTGCAGCAAGCCAGCAATTAGTCAATAACAGTCCATCTATGTCCTGGGCTTGCAAGTTGTTTGGTCTTAGTCCGTTTATAAGCCCAATCCTTAGACCTCTTTGAAATTTGAATGGTTGTGTACAACAGTACAAATGTATTTGACTTTTTAACACTTTTACAGTGTTAAATATGGATAGGGATGACAATGGAACAGACATCATCGGGGCCATCCTCATACACTATTCTCACTTATAATCCTCATCTCTGACCCCATTCTCATCGGGGTATAAAATGACATTCTCGTACCGTCTCATCCCAGGTCAACTCGGGAATTCCCCGGTTAAATTGGATTCGGGTATCTGATTCCTTATCGGGTACGGATATTTTTGAATACCATTACTTTCGCATTACTACTTTATCATTTTAATAATTTTTTGTTAAACTAAAAATTTTAATGTTAGCTGGACGGACACAAACTCAAACTCTGTTGTTGCAATTCAAGACCTGACCCAACTAGATAGTTAAGTTATGGCCCATTCTGAAGCTCATTGACTCAAGCCCAAAGCCACACGTTATTTTATTGCTGTCACATATTAATTTTGTCTTTTATTTAGTTTAATTCTCAATGTTGAATTTGTCAAAAGCAGTTTTTATTTTTATGCCTAGTTTGTAAGATAGTTGGTAGTTTTGAACTTATCTTTTTATATTTGTATGCACTTACGTGAAACAAAGGGAGACAGTTTTTGTTGGTTTTAGTTATATCATTATTCTCTGTCAAACATAACTGTTTAAAGAGTAATTTTCCATTGCTAGTCTAAATTGTGGCAGATTTAGGTGGTAAACTTTGGAACTCCATCTTGATTTATTTGTGGTGTAACTGTATTAATTAAATCAGGTAGGTTTACTGTCCTGTGATCAACTCAAATAGTGCTGCTATATTTCGTGTTGATTCATTGTTAATTCGTCAATTTTGCAATCCAATTCCTATCATTTAAGTTCTTAAGTTCTTAATACCAAACTAAATTTTTGTTAAAAACTTTCTAATGAGCTATTTTTAAAGCTAGAAGTCGCTAAAATGTTCAAAAAATACATTGCCAAATATAACCAACTAAATGTGTTGTAAAAACTCCGTTTGTAGAGTTCATTTATATATC
>JANDBE010000047.1:11941755-11955862 GCA_024320915.1 Erigeron philadelphicus | reverse complement strand
CTTTATTTTCATATAGTTTATGTTCTACGATAATTCCACCATGTGCTATATAATTTCAGTGATATTTCGGGCTCTAGTCCGGGGTGTTACAATTGTGATCTTGATCATTGATTTTAATCCAATAGTCAAAATGGCTTCAACTTTATTGGTAAAGTTGAAAACAACTTTAAAGGGTCTCTATCCCTTTCTTAGTCCCGAGGTTTCCTGTTGCTTGTTGGCTTGCGATCTTTGACGCCTCGATTTTCTTTGCAAATGCATACATTTCTTCTTTATACTTTTCATCCTCTTTCATATTTGCACGGATTGCAGCCCTCACTTCATTGACCGTCATATGATTAGTAGATAATGAAGAGGCATTCATTTGTCGTTTAGTTTTTGATTAGGTAAAGAAATGGGTTAAAAACTTTGTAAAAAAAAAAAAAGTTAAGGCACCAACGTTTGGTATGTAGAAGAGTTAGGATGTATACGGTAGAAAATGTGTTCTGCTTGAGGTGGAGCTGCCCAAGATTGATCATAATTTATAGAATGATCAAGATGGTAGGGTCATGCATAAAGCATCACAAGGTCGTCGAGATCAACTTGTTTTGAACAGACGAGGAAAGCAAGTGGTGACGTTTACACGGTCGAGGAAAACAAATATTGATGTAGCTGCTTGTAACGTGAAGAATGCAGAAGTGGCGCACAAAGAAACAAACTCCGAGAATAGACTTGTATACAAAGACTACCTTAAACTTGATTGGTAGTAGATAGAAAGACAAAGGACAAGACTTGGAAAATGGCATCTATATAAAGCAATCAAAGGAAGCTGGACGTGTAGACATGATGGGTGTGACTGGAAGGTGTATTCCAGGGTCTAAGGGCTCGCGTTGGTCGAAGATGCGAGGGATTTGAGTTAGCTGAAGCTACATGAAAATTTGCTAATAAGGTAGAGACGCAGAAAATATTAGTAAATTTATAACTCATGTAGCATTATTAGGATTAACAAATGGTAATGTAATAAGACTATAAATAGGAAATCATTTGGCTTAGAGTGCAAGGCAAGAAAACACAGTTTATAGAAATTCTACGAAAGTTTTCATATTATTATTAAACTAGGTAACATAATTAAATAGAATTATAAAACTTATGATGTCCCCCTTCTCTATAAACAGAGGAGGAGGAGACTGATTTGAGACGCCTCATCATTTCATTGTAAACCAAAATTACTTGGTCAGTAAATAAGGCTAGTTTTGGGGTATTTTCTTTTAGTTTTTTTTTATAGTTTGATTAGCTTTAAGGTTTGTTGGTTTTTGTCCAACAATAATGACGTTTAGCTTTTTAGTTTGGAAACTAATTTGATAAAGGTTATTGTTGGGAGTGTTTACACTATCATATATTAGAATTGTATGAACGCAATGTAACTTTTCCATCTTTTAACATTGAAAAGAAATCTAAATTTTCAGTAAAGAAAAATATACGATTAAGGGTGATGATGTTTGGCTCTACCGACCAACCGACTTTGATTCATGATTGTCTTTCTATTGTTAATAAATCAACTAATGTTGATTTGTTGTATATCAATGAACTTATTGGTATACGCAATTATTTGGTTGATGGATTAGCAATTTTGCAGCTCTTAAAATTTCAGAATTTTAAGACTTGAGCCCAAATGATTTGTAGGATGATATAGAGGGGGGTATATCTTGGTTATAAAAGATGGGTCCAACATCCATTTAGTCTTTATATACCACAAGTGAAAGCAAGATGGGAGGTGAGCTTTAAGTGCATGAAGGAGACTTGATCATAACACTATTTGAAGTGATTCATTGCTCCAAAAGCAATGTTGTGGTATAAAGCAAACCATGTGAGTGCTTAATTGGTCATCAACAATAACCGGTGATTAATAAATACTTAAACCCAAAGAATCTATTAGTAGGCCATGACCACATCAAAGCGTTAACCATATTAAAACTCAGCCTTTTATACAACTGTCGATGCGAAATCAAAATTGAGAATACAAAACATTATATTAAAACATTATTAATTAGAATTCAAAATTATACTGCTCAAGAAAAAGGGTATTCATGCATTAAAGTTTGTGACTCGGCTACTTTGACTCCCGAATATTCACCGCATACACTCGAATACTCCCAGCTCGCTTGTCGACCGAACTGGGAGCAGTTAGCGACTTCTGCAACCTTGAGTGTGTAATAAAATTTTCAGCTTAAAGTATCTAAGCTAGGTTATATTGATCAAATTTAAGTAAAAACTAGTTGACCAAAAACCTAATACAATAAATCAACAAAACTCTTGTATGACCAATTATAAAGAGCATGTGTTCCTTTACAAGTGTGATAATGGTGTCATGTGTTTGATAAACAAGTTTCTCACCAGCCATGCTTAGATAATACTCTTTTTTAACAAAGAGTCAGTGAGGGCCAAAGCATGACACCCCATAACTATTTAGAGGGTGGGACCCACTCTCTTGGATCAAGTAATCCTTATGATGACTTGTTTACAAGGCATACTAATCTTGTTTATCCTAGCATTGTGATTAAATTGTGTTGGTTGATGACTATGATGACATAAAAAGCATTTTATGTATTGTTTGTAAAATATATACGAGTGTAGCATGTATTTTAAAAATTATTAGAAGTAGTCATGTAAATATGATAATATTTGCTGTGTATTAGATAGATTTTTTTTTATTAGATAGATATTAATACAAATTTCTAGTTTTCTTTTTATTTAGTTTAAGTGCGAGGATTTAATAATTTGGTTTATTTTTTATCTTCAATATTACTTATCAGCCATTTGGATATTTCTAAGTCGTTCTCATCTTCCAGCGAAACGAATACAATCGATCAAACTCTCTTCATAGACCTCTGATTATTGTTAGCGGCAATTAACTAAATATGCACAAATCGAAAAAAGAGGTTAGCTGTCATATACTTCAGAAAAAAACAAATTAGTATCATTAGTTCATTACTCAGCAAATAATCAAGTCTTTTACGGGTAGAAATTACTTTTAACTAGAGGGGTCAAATTGAGGGTATTTTGACCGTTAGATAAAAATCAAGAAGCCAAACTTCAAAAATGAATCTTGATCCTTAAATTTCATTCAAAAATCAAAATTTCTCCAACTTGAATCATTAAAGAATCAACTTAAAAGAATCCTCACCCTTTTGCGGGCCTTAAGCAACATCAATTTTAGGGGCCTCTTATGGTGCTTAAACATAGAATAAAATTACCTAACAACAATTATCGGATTGCATTTGTCACAGCCTTGTCATATTTCTTAAACAAATCATCATACATGTTATCAGTATCTTGGCATTTTGCAAGTTTACTGCTCATTTTTAATAGCATACAAGAAACCAAATATTTACTTGTAAATAGCAATTACAAAAGTAAACCCATGTATAACCCGAACATATTCCACTGGTAAATTCAAATGAGGAATAATCAACATACCTTTCATAAATTCAAATCTCATAATTATGATAAAAGCCTTGGAGATTATTTGGATTTGTAAGAGAGTAATGGAACTTATCATTTTTCAAAAATCCTAATAATGCAAACGGTTGTTTATTGTTTAACATTGTTAACCGAAGGAAACCTAATTATAAAACATTAACCTTTTAATCCCAATTTGGGGGCCTCGATAGTTAGTGGGCCTTAGGTTTGTGCCTAATCCACTAATACTATTAGGCCGGCTTTGATCCTCACACATCTGTTGCTAGTCAAGATACAGTAACAAAAAAAATAGAATCTAGATAGTATCCATTCTTACGTGTGAAGGTGTGTCAAGATCTTAATGTTATATTTTATTTTATTTTTGGAACAAACTCATTAAAAATAGCTTTGTTCAGATAATAATTATAAAAAAAAAAAAATCTTAATATTGTTTGAAACATAGTTAACTTAATAAGTAAATATCTTAATACGGTAAGTCTATCTTTTAAAGTTTTTAGAATAACCAAACAAGAAAAAAGGAGATAGAGTGATCTCATCTAATTAGTAATCAACCACAATAGTGTTGTCTATCTTGGTGCTGCAGTTTTAGCTTAGCTTACCAAATGGCTACTTGCTCACCATCATCTAATGCCATGTGGGGGCAACTATTAAATATGATTTGAAAATAAAGTTTCTATCTATTACCACTTAACATTTATATAAGCAATGTCAAACCATGAGCTTTATTTCTTAATACTTAAACTTGCATATATTCTTAGAAAGTACACTACTTTCTTAGGAAAATGATGATCATGCATGCAATAAAAAGTAACATAAATGACATGTCAAATACTATTTGCCTACTTTTATTATCTTTTTCATGCCTAAAGTTCAAAATAATAAAATTTCCATGTGTCTTATTTTAAGAGACATGACAAGTACTTTTGCCAAAATTCAAAACAAGGTTCAAAATCCTCGTAAAGCTTTCTTCTCTTCGAATACTTGATTCAGTTCGAGTTTGTGTGGCAGTCAAATTTGAAATTGGTTGATTCAATTTAAGGACGCGCCGCACCGTGGTAACCAAAAGAAAGGCATTGTTTGGTAAGAATGTTCAAAACTTATATTAAGTAAAAATGTTCAAACAATTTGGCAATTTGGATGCGAAATAATTGTCAGGATGCTCCATTTGTTCACTTAAGATGGAAATACAAGCTCCAAAATTAGGATACCAAATATGCACTTAGAATGTACTAATGTAGTATGTCTTATACATACTAGTATACTATACTATACTATATATGGGATGGGATGCTTCTTACGTGTTGTATGACGGTATCCTTGGTATTCTTGTTTTGTTGCATGCCATCTTGGGCCATGTGTGGGCTCACTTCAGAGTCGATACCAAAAAACGTTGATTTTGATCAGGCCATACAACGACACAGAAAGTATCAAACAAACTTAAAAAGTAGTACAGGAATAGGCAATTGGCCATGGCTACTCAACTGTCTATTTTAGTTGTAATTCGAGGGTGTAATAGGTAATTTAATGTGTTGGTTTTACACTGTACAGATAACGGCTACTTACAAGAGCAAAGAGCATATTATAGATCAACTCCCTCATCAAGGCCTTTAGAACCAATCATGACATTTGAATCTATCTGTTTGTCAACCTTCTTTTTCCTCCGCGCTTCAAACTCTTGAAATCCTTCCATCTGCAAACAATTTTTAGAAAAGTTTATAGTAGTTACATTTAACTGACTGGGGTAAGTGAAGGTGGAGTCGTCCCACACCCAATTTGGGTGAGAAACCCCTCACATCTTGTTTTTTTATTCCATTAAAATCATGGGGGCCCCATCATTTATTCATTATACAAAAAATAATTAAAAAATATCATGTGAGGGGTTTTTCACCCAAGTTGGGTGTGTGACAACCCCATATTAACTTTTCCCTGACTTTATAGCTAATCTGCAAAATGTCAAGCAATAAAGAAAGAAGGCATTAATGTTTACCAACTGAAATTGATCCATAGATATGGGATTATCATGCAATGAAATATTTTGTAGAGCCTTGCATGACTTCAATAAACTTGGAGGTATCTGTAGAGCAAATTGAGCAAAATTTAAATTCAGTGTATAAGGTTACACTGACTGTCTATCACATTACATCTATACACGAATCTGATGTTTCTAAACTACCCATTCAATTTCAATGTTATAACATATCTAGTTTCTTAAATGTAGTTAAATAAAGTAATATTATTAAACAATATCAAAATGTTCATTCGTTTGCACATTTATTCGTTTTTGGATTTGGGTGTCTATCATGCATTCCTCAACTCATAAATACATCTTCACTTCTAACAACATCTAAATGGAGCCCACATCATGAAAATGTCAAATGCAAAACAGAATGTAAATACTATGCAAATAAAAAGTACCTGTTTCACTTTGTTATGGTCCAAGCAAAGGGACTTGAGGTGAATGAGATTGCAGACAGAAGGAGGAAGTTCTTCAATAGAATTATCTAGAAACCACAAAATCAGAAACACGGAGCTGATTAGGGTTTTTCTAGGTGTGGGCATGGGGCAGAACTACAAATGGCATAAAAGCAATGAGAGATTGACTTTATCATATGAGGCGTTTTAGTGCAAAGTAGAGACGGCCATTTCGACACATCTAGTTATAAATTGGTAGTAGTTTATCTCAAATAGGTAACTCAATGCCTTCAGACGCTTAATTAAAAACTTCTAGATTTGTAATTGCAAAATATGGCTTTTGTATCTACATCCAACACAACCAACAATAACAAAAACAATACCTAATCTTGTCAAAGGCAGGGTTGGGTAAGTTCGAATGTAGACAGTCATACCTCTAACCGAGGGTAGAGACACTCATTCCAGAAGACCACCAACAAAGAGTGTGTGACAACACATCTAACATAACCGTTATTTCAATGATACTCAGAATTTAGAAAAAAATGTTTGGTGTCAACACAACAAGTAAATATTTTGACCCTCTTCCCGAGATGCCTGTAACGACACCTCTTGTTAAAACTGTATCATTTTTGCCAAGAATAGGGAATATATGTCGTAGTTTACAGTGAGTAAAAAATTTTGGGTATTTAAAATAACAATACAAAAAACGAAAAACAAAAGATAAGAAGACACCTTAACAGTTTCATCCAAATTACCCATTGCTGCCAAAAGTAATGTTTTTTAATTATAATTTCCAAAAATGCTACTTTGATGTGTAAAACTTAGTTTAATGATTATAGGATATGTAATCAAACATAGCATGCCTTCAAACTAAACCATAGAATAGAAGGGGCAAATTCAACCCATTCATATTAGTTTATATTTTATCTCTAGGAGGCCAAATGGGTAAAACAATAGGTTAAGTTAGAAAGGAGAATAAACCAAAACTCGTTCTAAGTGTAGATTTACAACATAGGTTGTCCTAAATCATTTTATTTAGAATATTGAATTATCACATGCTAATATAATTGTAATCAGGTTTCACATACAAACAATAAAAAGAAGTTAAAAGGGTAAATGCCCAGGAACCCCTTAGTCCCGCGGAGGAACTTTTACTCTCAAGCTAGCGACTCTGCAACGTTGTCTGGCGGTGAAACCCCAGAAACCTTGGATGGTTGAATATGCTTTTGCAGGGATTCGAATGGGTGGTGTTCCACCAAGTCGCTTTTTAGGGGGGGGGCAGGTGGCCACTGTGTTGTAACCCAGATGGTTAACTATAAAAAGAAGTTTATTGTACATAACTATGTTATGGACTTATGAGTCAACCCAAACCATTCCAACATGCCCATTCCAAAGCATTATGAGAGTACTACATTTTCATCAGCTATAAATCAAAGAAGTGTATGATACCATTCGCTTGTAGCTCTTCTAGTGAAAAGCAGCTCCCGATAGATTCTGGAAGAAACTTCAATTGATTATTCGACACATTTAACAGCAACAACTGCATTTGCAAAAGTTCAATTGAGTTCTAAAACTCAATTCACTTGGAAATTCTACAGAAAGCCACTTACATTTCGCAGGCTTCCAATGGTTTCTGGCAGCACATTTAACTGATTGCCGGAGATAGATAGTCGCTCAAGTCTCACCAATTGGCCCACTAAACAAACAATGATAAAACAAACTATCAGCCTTTTTAGTAGGAGTTTACAACAAAATGACATTCCATGTCTCATGAAAATTGCAACCTTTGAGTCTCAGTGCTGATTTGTTGGTGTTTGGATTTACACTTTGAAACTATTATATGATAAGCTAAAAGTCTGGAGTCGATTTCGAAATTTGGGTGCCAATGAATTTCTAGAGATTAAGCAAGTGGGCAGTGAGAATTTCATCCTATTATGAGTGGTTTACAATAAATTCGAAACTGAATTTGTCGCAATTTTCATCGAATGGAGGGATATAATGAGAATGGTTGGTGTTATTACTTTCATCGGGCAAAAATGTGACTTTGTTTTGATCGAGATTAATGAACTTCAAAGACTGAAGTTTGCCCACGTTTGATGGAAGACGCTCGATTACATTATCAGCCAAAATCTGAAAACAAGGTTTTGTTGTTTCGGATATCAATATTTTAAGAAAATAACATATACCCATAGTAGTCGTTAATCACAAAACATCCTACAAAGCACCATAGCAAGGATTTTTAAAAAGATTATATCCTTTAGTTACGAAAATCTCTTAATAAGCAAAATAAAAAGCCACAAGTGCATACTGGTTAAAATCTTCATTGTTTGACTTCCTCAAGTAGCATCATAAGACTAGTGACTCAAGATCAATGATCAGACTTGTTTCTTTCAGTTATCCGAAATCATATATCTTTCCATCATGATTCACGAAGAGTTAACTATATACAAACATTTTTCTTAAATCAGTTTTCATAAAAATGTGCGAAAAGAGGTTATATAAAACTTGATCATATTCAACACCCTAATAAATAGCAGAAATATAGATGTAATCTAGCCCAACCCAATTCTAATAAAAAGTCACAAGTATTATCAAGTTTTAATTAGTATAGTTCCTTATGGTTTCCTTGTTTATTATTTTCTTTTGTAATGGGCATTAGAACGTTCTTGAGCTATAATTTAGGCCACATATAGTTTTGCCTGAAAATATAATCTTTACAACCTTAACCTTTGGCGTAATCCAATATTATCCCTCAGATTGTTCATTAAGCCCCGTTCCCATGGCTTAAATAAAATGAACTACTTATAAGCAAAATGAAATAAAAACCACACAAATCAATTAAGGTTGCGAACAAAATACCAATCTGAAATATTTTATAGTAAACACCATATGCTATTAACTACACAGCATATGAAAAAATTCAGAGAACTTTTCATGCGTTAAGAGATGACCAAGTCACCTAGTGGACATAAAACTCCATAGAACTCCTTATCAAACGAAACACAACTTAAGCTGAAGAACTCATGAATAAGAAAATAGATACAAACTTGGCACTTAACACAAGATAATATCATGAAATTATAAATATGGCCTTATCAAAATCATCCTAAACATGGTTAAGATTCAAAGCACAATGTGGTTGATGGACATTTGGTAAAGTTTACAGTTAAAGTTGAACAGTTAATTAAATCTTAAAGAGAGATGAAATGGAAATGATAATGTAAACATGTGGTACTTACTAGTCTCTGCAGGTTTACTAACTTGCTGATCTCCTCTGGAATGTCAGCTGCGAAGTGAAAAAAAATAGCCAGAAAAAGTAATCAGAATTTTATATAATCCTTTCTCAAGAAAGAATTCTATAAGATCCAGGTGTATGTGATTTAACTGTTAACAGCTCACGAAGATATCAGAGCAGGACATCTTTACTTTGGCATAAGAAGAAATAAAGATGGGAATCACAACATGTATAATGGAGGACTGGGAAAATTGACGTATACTGTATACAAACAAGTAGCTAAAATTTGCTCTCGTCGGAATGGGTACCTTTATGTGCATTCTAAAAGTGATTTTGTAATAATGGAAGCTCAATCGAAATAGAACAAATTACAAATACTAGTTTGTAATAACTAGATAATTTAGTGTAAGAGTATTTGACAATTATAAATTTTTGATCATTTAGGGAAATATAAGAGAAAAAGGGTATTTTTATGACAAAAAACGAGAAGAGATGTTTTGTAATACTAACTTAGGAATAAAAATTAATACGGCATGAAAAGGATATTAAAAAAAAAAAAAAACAAGAGATGTTTTGCAACACTCACATGAGTAAAAGTTAAGGATGGCAATGGACATGGAAACAAGAGCCACGATCCACAAACACCCATCCATAAAGGGTTAGTAAACGCGTGAACTTTTACCAACTGGTACGGGTATGGGTACATCATTGAACATCAACCCATGGCACGAGTGGTGGTTATGGACTTTAATTAGGGATAAATCCAAAGGTTTTAATATTTTAATTACAATTCAAAGATTTCACTTCAGCAATCTCTAAATCGCTAAGCACATCTAAATTCTGACTTCGCAAACCTAAGTGTAAACCATTACATCAGCACATCATAAGATATAAACTACTAGCAATCCAGTTTTCAGAAGTATCTGATAGGTTCCCGGATATCAAAGTGTAAATCTTTATCTTATCCTTAACTTCAGAAATTTAATCAATGCTTACAGCTTTGTCGCTTACAGGATTGCTTAGTAATTCAATGACTAGGGATTTGTAAAAGAGGTGACCTAGTTTTAGCAATCAAAACCCTGGGCAAACTTCTAAAATGTAATTAGATCCTAAGAAAATAAAACAAAACAATACCTAAATGGTTAAATGTTTTAAACTCTTGTGAACACCCACGAATAGCAAAGACGGGTATCGCAGATTTACAGATGGATTTGTACATGGTGTATAGAAATACTCGTCGCCTGCTCACCCCCCATATATGGATTCAATTTCGTACCAAGACTCACCACCACAGTTGAGTTTCTCTTTGTGGCGGGTTTGTTTCTCTCCTACTACCATCCGTATCTCTATCTCTACTACATTATAAAGCATTTGTTCCCGCCAAATTTTTTCAAACTTTTCAACCACTCATTTTCATCTCTCTCCTCAAATCTCAACCACTCATTTTTTTTTCTCTCATCCATAAATAATTTTATTCCTCTAATTCATTCAAAATCTTTTATCTCAAAAACCGTACATTGATAAAATTATAAAAATTATATAGATGTTCTTAAAAATTCATGCTCTTTAATTAGAGAGGTCATTCGATATACTTTCGAGGAATTTTTAAATCCAAGGGCGGAGCCCATACGGCTAAGGCATTTGGCTATCACACTCTATGACCTATCAAATACAATGACCTATCACACTCTGTGACTTATCACCCCCACCATCACACCGCCACAACACGCGGGTATTTCTCTCGTTGCTAGATATGCAGGGTCTTTTCCATCTACTAGTTAGTATAACATATGATCCACAAAACTGATTATTTGACTCTTAAAGGTTGGAATCCGGGTTACCACAACTACATATTATAATAACTAGAGACATAGTGGATCCAGAGTTAGCATATTCTCATAGTCATTACGGTGAAAATGCAAACGGCCATAACTTTTGATCCCAATGGAGTTACTAGGCATAATTAGATTAGACGGAAGCACGGAGGAAAAGTATTGATAAAATATTGAGTTCAATATCAAATAAAGAAAATTCAAATCTCCACAAAGAGAGAAGATAAATACCTAATTTGTTATGTGTAACATCAAGCGTCCGTACAGATCTTTCCAGCTCAAGGACTTCATCTGGAAATATCTGTTCCATCAAAAACACTCAAAACTTAGTCTCAGACCGTTAAATTACCTCTACTACTATACTACTATATAATACATTTAACCGTATTGCTTCAATGTTAAAAGCCTAAAAAGTTGATAATTTGAAACATGATTCACAATCACACATCCCATGGTTACAATTCTGGTATATATCCTTATCTTTACTATATATAATGCGTTCAAACTCTTAATTTAAGAGGTTGACTTGCATTGACTATAAGGTTAGAAAAAGGTATTATAAGTCTTTAAATTTAAGGAGGAAATCAATGCAATAATTTCCCCCCAAATTTAATTAAAAGTTTTTGGCTTTCTACCATTTTCCCCCTTAAAGACTCATCCCCACAAATTTAAACATATATCCCATAAAAAAACACACACATTCATCACATTTCGCCGTCACTACATTGCGCGGATAATTATAGTTATTATATATACAAACCCTCATTTTAAGATGGTAGCCATTTCCTAATCTTGAACATTGTATTACATTTAAATGTTAAAACTTTAAAAGAACATTTGCAAGACAACATTTCCTTAAGATAATCCTTTTTTTCCATTTTATAAAAAGCCGGTTTGGCTTGCTGGTTATCAAAACTTTTTGCCGCAAGATAACAAAAATTAAACAAATAATATTTTAATAATTTAAGAATAAGATTTTTTGTATAAAAGAAAAAGAAAAGAAAAGTAATTACCTTTAATTTAGCGTCACGTAAAGCAACAATGCCGGTGGCTGTCCACCGTGACAGTCGGTCGGATTTGGATTCAATGGCAGCTTTGCTTGAAACACAACCCATTCAAATTAATTTATTATTATTATTATTGTTATTGTTATTGATTTTACAAACTAATGAAAAAAGGATTTCGTAATTTGTATCTTGGGGTTTATTCTTGAATTAATAATTAAATAAATTTATAAATAATATAAATGATAGATTCTGAAATGAAATGAATGAAATGGTAAAACCGTGCTTCTATGAAGGAATAAAAAATTATTATTTACTCAACAATATTTAATATCTGTTCAATTTTTATCAATATAAAAAGTCGAGAAAAATTTATTACATACCCCTGTGGTATATTATATTATCAAGTTTTACCTCTTTCGTTTTTTTTTTTATCATTATGTATCCTTATGGTGACTTTTTGCTTCATTACATACCCCTTCTCTTAACGGACATTTATTGTCTTCCGTTAACCATCTCATGTGCACTGCACATGAGGGTATATTGGTCTTTTTTCTCTAAACACCTCATCTTTCTTGTTGCTTTTCTTTTCTAGATCTACGTTCTACCTTTTCCAATATTCAACCTCACATTCTTCATTCTCAATCTCCAAGTCCTTCAATTCCTAACACCTTTTCCATAAATTCAATTCTCAAAACCCACATATTATTTAACATTTAACAAAAAAAAAAAAACTTTCTTTTCAACATAACAATAAAATAAGCTAACTAATGACATACACTCAGTCAAAAATTCTAACGATTCTATTAGTTTAATTCTTGAATGATATACTACTACATTCAAGAGCCAATAGTTACAGTATAAAGAAAGCAAAAACCTAAATTTGAATACAAGAACCACGAAGCACAGCTCACGATGGACAAACCGATCCGCTATTGTAAATACATATAAAAAGTGATAAAGTTATAAGTAAAATAAGAGGTGAGATTAATAAGTAAACCAACGGAATTTAATTGATTAATGAATCTGTAGATCTTCCATCGCACATGGAACAAATGGACAAACCTATCCGTTCACCTACCATGTTTGCTCCGCCACCACCCGACACCAACACCATCAAGATCCGCCAACTACCACCATCAAGATCCGCCAATCACCGTGTGCAACGATTTGTGGATCTTTTGTTTAACGAGTTCGATCTCGCCAGAAACAATCACAAATGGTTGAGTCGTCGTATTTGTCTTTGGCGGTGGTTGAGTCGTCGTGTTTGTGTTTGGCGGTGGTGAAGTCGTCAGATTTATATTGGGGTTCCTCGACTATCGAATTGAATTTGTGAAGTTGAGGTGTGGAAATCATAAGAATATTGGTATGGATGTGGCGTCGTTATATTTGGCTATTCATTTGTTGAGCATTCATGTATTTATTTTGCTTTTATTTTTACTTTTGTTTCATGATGAATATTGATATTGATATATAGATACAGACAAGGATACGATTGGTTAGTGTTGATGTGTATATTATTAGAGAGAGATCTTTGGGAGTTATTTATATATTCTGCAAGTGGAAAAAAATAAATATGTGAAAATGGTAGATCTGGATAGATATTGAAGTTGTATTTATAGATGATGATGATGATAATGATTTTTTTGGTTTAGATCTATAAACAGAAAATAAGGTATGAATTTAGGGTGTTAGATCTGGAAAATGAAAACAAGGAGAAGAAGAGAGTTTGATCTGAAAAGCATAAAAAAAGGAGAGTGTTTATAGGCAAAAAGACTATCATACCCTCATGTGCAATGCACATGAAGACCTTAACGGAGTCACCCTAACGTCTGTTAAAATGAGGGGCATGTAATGAAACAAAAAGTCACCACAAGGTGATGTAATAATAAAAAAAAACGACAGGGGCGAAAATTGATAAAACAGCAAACCACAAGGTGATCTAATGAAATTTTCTCTTTTAGTAATTACAGTATTATTTTTGTAATTTATAAGGCCTTTCTTTATAATTAGGACTTGAGGACTTTTTCACTCCATATCAGCATCACACCACTAAGGACTCCTTTCAGAATTCTCCCTGTTTATAAGGCAAGCTTCTTCAGAACTTTTTCACCACATCATCGATTATTTTATTTTATTTTTATTAACAAAACACCATTCAAATAAAA
>JANDBE010000047.1:11866206-11888180 GCA_024320915.1 Erigeron philadelphicus | reverse complement strand
TTGAAAATACCCAAAATTTTGATATGTGATGAAGATGGTGATGCTAACAATGGTTCCTACACAAATCTTACTTGAAACAACAATCTTGGTGCAAGAATTTTAGAGAGAGAGTGAGATGTGTGTGTGTGTGTGTGTGTGTATGTGTGCAAGAGTTCTTACACTTTAGAGAGATCAAGAGGGATAAGGAAATGAAATGAATGGATGAGTGGATGGATGGAAAGATAAGGTTGGGTAAGGGGATGGGTAATTGGGTCATGGGTAGGATCCATATCACATTACTAGTTTATTAAACACCATTTAATACCTTAAGACTATATAAGATGATCATTTGACTTTAATAATCACATTGCACATAAATGACTTGCCAAAATAACTCCAATTATATTTACTAACTAAACGGAATCCTCAAATTTATATGTTTACGAAATTTATATGGGCTTCTTTTATTTAAACCTTTTTTTCTTTAAATTTCTTATATGATACAATACAAATCTACCTATTAATGAAATCATTTTGAAATTTTGTGACATTGGTAATATATAATAGGGAGAATTTCATATATGTCCCATATTAAAATCATAATTACATATATATCCAAAGCATACTTTAAAAGCATTGTATTTATGCATTAAAAACTTGCACCCAAGACATATGTGTAATTATGTCTTTAAAATGGGATATATATGAAATTTTCCCTATATAATATCGTATCATATACAATTTTATTCTCTTATTGGCAACATCCAAGATAAGTCCATATATAAACCTAATTACTAATCTCCAATGCTTTAAATTCTTTTTTAGGGAAAATCTTATATGTTGTTACTAGTATTAAAACTGCTCTCGCACCTCAATTTCACACATGATGAATAAAATACCTACCCCTTCCCCCTTCCCTCTCCCTCTCCCGATTGTGAGGAGAGACAACAAGTATGCTCCTGTTATCGACAACATATTAAACATCCCCTTCTTCTTAATAACTCTTCTATTAAAACATTTTTTATATCTTCCAAACACACTAATAAAACAATAGGATGTCGGAGTTGATATTTGAAAGCATCATACAAAATCCAAAAGTAAAATTTAAAATGAGAACCTTAATAGTTAATACCATAAAGTATAAAATTTGAAAGGGTTAATTTTATTGAAAACAACAGTCAAAAGTTGGATTCTCAATGTTTATAGAATAGCTGAAAGTCCTTTATAAGTAGTTTTTATTATTAGTTTTGTGTAAAAATAAGACTCTTTAAATTTCATATTATCATTTTATTTGAGTAATTAAATAAATGCGGGCCAATGTTTAGTGAATATTGTAACACATTGTCCTTCAAGTTTTGAAGCCCTAAGTCTAGGGTCTGATAATCTTGGGCCGAAAGCCTCTTTAGTTCTTAGTTTTAACACCTAAAATGATACTGTATTGGCTTTGAGATATTGAGACAGTATATAATGACTAGAAATTTTTGGGTCCCTGATCTGACCATTCACAAGCTTACTTTAACTGGACTAAAGTCACTAAACAAAAAATGTCAAACATATGAATTTATGATTGAATTATGAAACGTAGAAAACTATGTTCTCTTAGTAAACAAGAAAACAACTACACACGTTACTTGCAAAGCACAATTACATTTGTACATTTGACATTGTAAAAGTTGAAAAATCACAACCAAAACACTCATCCTTCCATTCCTCCAAAAGATGGAAAAATCACCACCAAAACATCCCGCATCCACCAAGGCCATCATGAGCCCCAAGACCCCGGCTAGTAACCTCTACGACTCCTACGAATTCCGGGCCATCACGAAACAACTCAACCGTGCAATGAGAGGGTCCAACAGCCCCTTGTCTCCTTACTCGTGTTATCTCAAATCGGCAACACCTTTTTACTCTAAGCAAGTGAGACGAATATGTGGAAAAAATTCATCTAACATTAAAAGGAAGGCTTTATGTGCAAAGAAAGAAGACTCGACACATGCCAAAGGATTCGTATGGCGGCTTTGGACCAAGGTCAAAGACAGCTTTATACGAACTCACTGATCGTGATTATAACTAAAATCGTGTTCTTATGTGTTGTATATGTATAACTAAAGATTTGATAATGTTCTCATATTTATAAAGATATAATAACAAAGGCTCTTATGTTCTTGAGTTTAAAATATATAAAAAAAAAAGAGAATTGATTGGAAGTAATGTTATCTTCCTTCCAAATCACCCAAAAAATGGGAAGAAATTTTTTTAAACAAAATCAACTAAAAAATCCTTTCACTTCCTATCATTTCATTTCACATCCATCCTTAAAATAAACTCAAGAACACAACTAATTTTGTGATCCCTTGTGTTCTTTTCTTTTCTTTCCCTCAAAAATCTCAAGAACACATAGTTGTTATTAAAAGATTGTTGTGTTATCCTTCAACGAAATCTTATGATTACCATAAAAAATCAAATGATTTTGATTGGATTAATTTCCCGTACCATATCGATATTTACTTAGGGGTGTTTGACATTGTTTGACTCTCACCTCGTTTTCTTTCAATACTTATTTTTCTATATTTGTGTTTACTAAACGGTATTGTTGTTGTTTTATGTGTTAAATAAAAAGACACATAATTTAAAAAAGCAACTTAATTGGTAAAATTCTTATCTTGCAACTTTTTCAGGCAAATCATTTTTTACAAATCAAGATTTAAACTTGTACACACTAATGATGTAATAATTACTTTTGTGAAGTCCGGGGCATAGAGATTGAGTTTTTTTTTTAAGTAAGAAGTAGTTTGATACATGCGCGTTGCAACGAGGATTAATAATAACGTGCAAGATGACATGACGAACGGAGAGTTGGTGGCTGCATTCTCTTTTGATTATGTGAAAAGGGAGCGTTGTATCTATGCGGAGAGTATTTTATATAATTCCTCTTGCGTAACTTCAACAGTGGTGTGCTTTTTTTAGTACTATAGATATAGAATAGTTTGATTTTTTTTTTCTTAATTTTAAAATGTGTTGATTTATCGGGCACAAGTAAAAAGAAAACAGAAAAAGGGATAACGTAAAATAGTTAATATCATCTAAATTGGATGATGTCGTTTTTACAAACCATAAAATTCATAGAGAACTTTTTAACATGTGTAAAAAATGATATGAGTACAATATCATGATGTTAACACCATCTAACATTTTCCTAACAAAAAATCTACTATAAACACTACTAAAAAATAAATGATATTTGTATCATAAATTTTAATAGATTTATTACAACATACAAATTTTACCGTAGAAGTCAATAATATACCATTGTCATACATCTACCAAAACAAGTTGTACCAATTTCACTTCCACTAAAAAAAGAAAAAAAAGTCAAATATGTTTTGTCAGCAAAACAGCCTTTACCAGTTATCCATATGGATATTTTACACAAAAACATTTTGGTGACTGTGAAGTGGGTGTAGTTTAGTTTACCCACAATTTTTATTTCCACACTTTGAATTCCATCATTTCCACTTTTCATCATCAATAACAATAATAATAATCCTTACAACATTTTCCCTAAATAAAATTCTCATGGCATCATCTTGTTTTTCTGTTCCTTGTCCTAAGAACCTCAATCCCATCAACACAAACACTTCACATTTTAAACCCACTTCCTGTTTCCATTCTGGGTCTTCTTCTCTTAGAATTACTCAGGTATCTTTTTAAATTTTTTTTTTCTTTATATTACTTGTAGTTATTATTATATGGTTTTTAATTACATTCTTGATCCTTTTGTAGTTGGTTTTTTATGGTTAATGTTTGATAGATATATCTGTATTTCCATTTAGATATGATTGAATTGACTTGAGTATGTCATTAATAGGGAAAAGTTCCAAGATATGTTATAAAGCCCAATTTGTACAAAATAAGTTATTGGCTTGTATGTTAGGATCCGAGCCAATTCGATAGGTTAGTGTATAAGTGGTAATCCATGTACATGTCAATGTTCCCAACCGGGCCTTCGTGGCAGTTCATGACATTGCCACTACCTAAGTGGCGCTCTACTTAGGCGTCTTTTAATCCGTATACCTTATAAAGTTGGATTTTTGGGACTGAGACCCACATTTTAAAATTCTGTAGTTTATCTTATCTTTCTTGGAAATTTTCACTTCTCATTCTAAGTGTTGATGCTAGTGTTTAAGGTTTTGTAAGGAAAAATGGACGTTATTCTACAATATCTTGTTTTATTTTGGACTCAATGAGGACAGATATGATTTGAATTTAGCTCCGAGGGTGTTGTCATGTAACATGCTTCATTAAATTTATGTTCTTGGTTGTAAGTTAAATCACCATATTTGATTTGACAAGACTAAAAGGATAGTGAAAAGCAAAACCGGCAATATTATGGAACAGTATAAATAGTCATTTTAGGATATATATATAGTTTACGCATTCGCCAATCAATACTAATTGGCTGGAAGCTTTCTGGGATTTGTTGGCCAAAAAAAGGTTGTATAAATGTATGGCGAGATATGTATATGATATTTTTGCTCAGTCTAATGTAACAATCTAAGATTCAGTGTCCTCAAGTTATACCATTTCTTTCTTTTCCTCCTGTCTGCAGTTCTGCATTTACTTTTAGGAGTAAACTATGGAAACATGAGTTACATATATTAATGATAACTTTTTTCTCGTATAACATGAATTGCGAGGTTTTATGCAAGAAAAACACACTTGACTTTGGATTCGCTTCCTTTTTAACTATTTTTGGGTTTGCATGACTAAACTGACCCATTCATAAGTAAATGAGTTGAAATACATCCTCCAATAGAAACTGATTTTGGTAAATTTTGTTGGTGACTTAGATCAGTCTTTATCTTTCTATCATGGCTATTCTTTGTATCTTCTATGATGATGGAACGGAACCACCATGTGAAGGGCATACTTAAAAACTAAACGGACACTACTTTGTCGATCGTTTTGAGAAGTCCTAAATATCATGAGCTATCATGACACCTAATGCTAATGAAAAGCTTTGGGTGATAAGTATTGGGCAACGATTAGAAACAAGAAATTTTAAGTACTGGTTAAAGCAGGTCTGCTTATAGTGGGTTGCGTTGACCAAAATCAAAATGTCACTTCATAAATAAAATGGATAATTTACAAATTAACTATGATTGCGAATCCAATATTATTGCAATATTAGTCTAATTTCTTGGATGAAGCAGTTTGGAAGTTTGGTGCCTTAAAATTACACTTCTGGTGACCCTTTAAGTTTTAACACATTTGAACCATTGGACCCATTCATAAAATTTGTTTGAATGCCACCTCTGAATATGTTCTTACTGTGCCCGAAAATGCTTCTTAGATTTGTAACTCCATAAAAGAAAAATTCATCTTTGTATATGAAAAATGAAGACTTGCGTTAACTCATATGAGAACTGAAAATTAGCCCTTTATATATGTGCTAACTTTTCAAGCCATCTTTTAGGCAGCCAAGAGGAACCAGAATTGTGTTATGAAAGTTTCTGCTCAGCTTAATGAGGTAAGCGACATACTATTACAAAATGCATAAAATCAAACCTTATATTATTTTACTTGTTTCATCAATCTTTTCTCTTTAGATTTCTCATGGAAAATCTTCAAATTCTGCACTATCATCAGAGAAGTCTGATGATTCAAGCAAAGTATCTTCTTCTAAGACCACAGTTCCTGATATTACATCCTTATCAGCATTTATGAATGAAGTGGCAGGGCTTGTTAAGTATGTCAATATGTTTCTTCTTTTGCATCTTGACAGCTTATTTTGTTCTACAAGAAACAGCTATTTCGTCTACATCCTTTTGGACATCCCTAGCGAACCTATGGGGAAACATGTTCACAAATGAACCAAATTATGACTTTGAGAGTGTAAAAACACACACAAGATATGATCATGAGGATTCCATGGCTTAGTCAAGCAGTGATGTCCATGCCCACACTTGCAAGTCAATCTTGCAAGCCAATCTAGATGTGGCAAATTTGTAGGGCTCGGTTGTTTGGGTGACGGTAATCAGTTTTCAGGAAATTATTAAGCATTTTGGGTACACTTTGGGGCTCTGGGCGACTTTCGAACCATTTAACCATTTTCATTTTAGTTAATTCCTTTTAAAATAACAACTTTGACCCAGTAGAGAAAAGTATAAAAACCATAATGGGTTAAAATTGCCACATTCCTACCAGAGAGGTGTTTTTGCACTACAGAAACAAGCTGAATATATCCTGAAGGGGCCTTACTACGCCCTCGGTGCACCCACATGTATTGTGGCTGAATGAAATCAGGTTTAACATGAAACTCCAGAACCATTGAGCCTTGATCCGAATGGTATCTGTGATGACCCATCAACTATTACGTTGTGGGTTATAGTGTCATAGTGGACATACATTAATATGTGTGGATTTATCTATGTTTTATTTATAAAAAAATGAGAGTAGCTCAGCGATTTGGAATTCAAGGTTATGTAACTTTGTCTCTTTGAATTATACTATTAGATGGAAATCCATTTATAACTATCTTTTCAAATCTCTATTTACTTTTTTTTTGCCTTAGCTTCTGAAATGTGTCGAGTGACATGGGATAACAAACTAAAGTTTCCAAGGATTGACAGATACTTTTTATATCAGTATAAAGCCAATTGCTTAAAGTTATTCTGGGGGTAATCAGTGCTATTATTATCTTCTCTTTAAGGCTCGTGGATTCAAGAGACATAATTCAGCTGCAGCTAAAACAAGATGATTGTGAGGTCCATATACGAAAGAAGGAAGATTTGCCCCCACCTCCGGCACCTCCTATGATGATGATGCAATCTTCACAAACCCAGGCTATGTTTCAGTCTCAACCGCCCCCACCACAGGCTGCTCCTGCTTCTTCGCCACCGCCTTCATCTGCATCAGCACCAGCATCAGCATCACCTCCCCCTGCAAAGCCAAAGTTCTCACTTCCGCCACTGAAATCCCCCATGGCTGGAACATTTTACCGTTCTCCTGCACCTGGAGCTCCGTCTTTTGTCAAGGTAACAGTTGAGCATGCTTTCACCTGGTTTTCATGCTCGCAAGGGAAACTCTGGAGATCTTGATAGGTGGGTTGGGTAACTTCTCACATTGAGTTAGGTTAGAAACATATCAAGTTTTAGACAAAATGGGCTGGGTTTTGTCAAAAGTCAATGCATTAACTATGATAAAAACTTTTGTTTTATTATAATAATTCAATATGAATAGGACAGTTTAGGAGCTTGCAGTAGAACTTGGACGCCTCTTAACCCATATTACCCGTTACCCTTTTGTCTACATTATTTTTGCATGTTTGGTTCACTTTCTTTGTTGAAGTTTTCACCTCTAGACTCTTATCACATGCGTTGGTTACTTTGCTACTATCTTCTCTTCATTCATTTCTTCTTTACTTAACAGTGATATGTTCGCGGGTTGCTCCTGTATGTAACTTATTCATGTTTACCAGGTTGGAGACAAGGTTCAGAAAGGTCAAGTAGTATGCATTATTGAAGCAATGAAGTTGATGAATGAGATTGAGGTAACTCGCTTTATTCCACAATTCGGCGTATTTCTAACATCTATCCAAATTTGAGTATCCTCATAACGGAAAAACTATGATTGATGACTTTGGCCCATAGAGTTGACATACATGTTTGACTAGTTTAGTCAAAGGTCTGAATGTCCCAAAATCAGGAAAGAACCACATAAGTCTGAAATTTGAAATTTAGGTGTGTCCTGTAAAATGTAATAGATATCATATCTCTGAATTATTGTCATGGAAACTGAGGGGGCAGATTGGTTGGTTATATCTTAGCTTGTGAAATGTCTTTGAGAATGAATTGTCATGCTTACCGTTCAGTGTCTCTGAGAAGGAACCATTATGTATGTGTTAATAATAATTTGTTATTCTGTTAGGCTGATCAATCTGGAACAATAGTCGATATAATCGCCGAAGATGGGAAACCAGTTAGCTTGGATACGGTACCTCTCTATTTCTGTTTCTTTATACACACATCACACACAAAAACACGTATACACCCTTGGCGAAGGTTAAGTTCTAAGTTGTACTGAAAACACCGTTGTTATTTGCAGCCTCTACTTATTATTGAGCCATGAGGAGGAACATATTGAAGCTGTGATAAGTGCGTAGGTAAAAGTCATGTAGCAAAGTGAAGTTAGAATTCTCTTCTTTTTTAGCTCTCTATTTTGGTGGTGTTGCTAGTCGCTGTCTGTCATTTATGCAACAAATTGGTTTTTGTTCGGCTTGTCTGGAGTAATACATACATTAGATATGATATTTAAGATGCTTTCAAGCAATTGCATCACGCATGTGTTTTGAGAGTTCTTATATCTACGGCAATGAAAATTTGTCTTACTTTGTAACATGTATTCCCATGTGTTTACTATTGTGTTCATTGAATCTGATCTGCAACCGGTTAGAAACCATTTGGTACCACGGTTCAAGTCCCATATGAAATATAGAAGATTTGTTAGTGTTTACATGAACTTTAAGCTTTTATATTGATGCTTTTAAAGTGGTTAAAAGTCAAAAAGTAACGAGGAATGTGTATACGTCTATGTAATTATAAATTTAATGTTTGCATTGGTTTAATATTTAATTAATAGATTATTTAACTTTGAAAAACCTGTTGATTTAATTTTCTGAGATAACCTTTATGTTAAGATTTCATAGAAATAATGTGATTAGAAACAGAGAGCGTTATATAAGTACAAGAAGAATGGTAATGTGATAATTTGAGAGGTATTTTTAAACACCAAAATGACAACGATTCATTCTACTAGTCAGATAAAAGAAAGCACAACAAACTTCCACTTCATATGAAAGGGGGGCCTATGCAATTACAAATGACTGGATAAAAGCCAAGTCAAACATAGTTTTCGCTCCTACTTGAGCCTTAATACGGAAGAACCCTTGAATGACTAGATATAAGTCGAGTCAAATCTCAAGTTTTCACTGCTCCTCGAGCAGGATTCATGTAATTTGTCACCATTCCCATAACAGCAAACCTGAAACATAATATTGCATCTTAGAACAAAACAGAAAGTGGTGCTAGCCATTATCTTGAAACTATTGAACTCGTCAATTTACTGGAACTGGATATCTATTAAAAACAACTCATTTTCCAAAATTCAGATTATTTTTAATTTACAAATAGTTGATTTAAATGTGACTTCTCTGTAAATGGTTTAAACCCAGAATCCTAATGGAAGAGTTCTTTTCGATAAAAATAAAAAATAAAAGACAAACAGAAAGCTATAGTCAAGTTTCAAAAGACAGTAAGCGGGAACTGGTATATATGTTTATGCCAATAATTTGGAAAATAATAAAATACGGTTTCAGTTAATTAAATTCTAGATATTCAGACTACACATAAAATTAAGGTAAAACTATTTCATGTTAAAGCAAAGTTTGCAACTTAGTGCCTATAGATATCACTATCGAATTTGAGGGACAGATAGCTCATCACGTTCCATGTTAGAAAAACTTACATAAATCCTGTGGAGATCTGTTTTAAATCAGTCTCTATATTCTTCATGTTAGCAAGCGATTGTGCACAGAAGATGAGAGCAAGCCATGAACCAAGCTTATACTGCAAATATGCCAAATAAACAGAAATTAATATAAGAAATTCTTCAGACAATAACAATTAATCAGCCACTATTAAAAAAAATCACAAATTACAATCAGCCAACCAGGTAATCAGGTATATTAAAATCATTCGACTACTCGGAAGTGGGGAATGAGATACTTGAAAAAGTACTCATAACACAATTCGAATACACTAGGATGTAGATCGACTAATTCAGATGGACTTTCAACACTGGAATGAGGCCCAGTCGCCCACTAACATATATATAACAGAAAAATAGTGGTTTTCACCATGTTTCTGCATTTCAAATAAAATGACAAGCAGGTTTCATGTGCTTGAATATTGATGGTCAGGTACATGGCAGATATAATGGATAGTAAATGCCGCTTTGACACAGCACAAAGATCAAATCAATAACTGAATAGTGAGGCCCGAAAAGGTGTCTCCACATCAAACTGCTAGAAAGCCTTTAATGCAAAAATTATGCCAAATACATGACGAATTCATAACAGTTACAAGATTCATAACAATTAGGAGTTTTGATTGTAACAGTTACTATATTACTTTTCAAGATTTAAAGTCATATGGAAGCAGCCTCTCTACACTCACTTTCAGGTAATATTATGACTGTCTACATCTCACCTTCCCCATACCCCTCCCTGGCGGCATTGGCTATCGTTATCGTATATATACACTACTGTTAAGTGCGTTTTAGCTTATCTTACGAGAAAAAACAAACTTATTTTTTAAGTCAAGGAAATGCTGCTTAGTTAGAGCACAAGTTTTAAACCATTAGCATTTAAAACATGAACTCCTAAACAAGGATGGAGCCAGGAAACTAGCTTAGTGGGTCAAAAAAGAAAAGAAGACAGCAACACTTGATAAAACACAAACAGAATGATACAAACCAAAGTCCATAACCATAAATCTATGTCACGAGGAAACATGAAGCAGCAAATGATAGAATCATAGTAGTGAGAGAAATTCAAACGTTACATCATTGTACACCTCTAAACAGCTTTGTCCAGGTAAAAAAAGACCAAAAATATAAAAAGAAGGAAACATCACACATGAATAATTGCCATATAGTTAAATTGGCCGGACATGTCTGATATTAATCCTTCACTAGTGTTTTATGTCAACTAAAAAAACAAAAAAACTTCAATATATAAGCAACACTTGATAAAACACAAACAGAATGAGACAAACCAAAGTCCATACCCATATATCTACATCACGAGGAAACATGAAGCAGCAGAATGATAGAATCATAGTAGTGAGAGAAGTTCAAACGCTACATAATTGTACACCTCTAAACAGCTTTGTCCAGGTAAAAGAAGACCAAAAATATAAAAAGAAGGAAACATCACACATGAATAACTGTCATATAGTTAAATTATCCGGATATGTCCGATATTAATCCTTCACTATTAAACAAGTGTTTTATGTCAGCTAAAAAAAAAAAAAAAAACTTGAATATATAGCAAGTTGCGTAGCTTACAGCTTTTTTTTCATTATTATCAAAGCCTCATACTCCGTATATGAGTAGAAAAAGGTCAGAATTATAGATCTAAAATCAAGAGATACACATTTATACTTCACTCGGCAAGAAGGCAACTCTTCAACTCAGATGCACGGGCACTAGGCTAGAAATATCCCCATGACCAGTGCCGGATACAACAAACGAATGGCCCACTCTGAAACTAAGTCGACAACCATTCAAAAAATACTATAAGCTCTTAACAAAAATCAACTCATTTAAATTCCAACCCAATCAAATTACTAAGCTCAAAACTGCTGAAAATATCACTTCAAAGTGCCCAATGTGAAAAGCAAGTCTGACCAGCTTTTCTCATAAGTTTAAATTCCTCAATTGTTTTTCTTGTTTGGTTAAATGTATATTGATTCTTAGCTCAATCAACGTAAATTATGTAAACCCGAACCTGTTGTTTTTGTTGAAAAGGGGACAAAGCATTTTGCTTTTGTTGTTCATTGCGTTATACGTCAATAACCACTTTACAAAATCTGCAATCGATAGAAAAATTGTAGTTTGTAATTTCGTTATCCCAGTCACTCAAATTACTGGATGAACTCGTGACCATTTCCAAACATTTTCGCAGGCCAACCCCATAATGTTTACCTAAGAAGATTCGAACCTAAATCATATTCTCAAATCATCACAAATCCGATAGTTCCACTATACTTTTTTACCTTATCTAGATAATATGTGTAAATTCCAACATTTATAAAATAGATACCTAACTACATATATAATATGGAATATTTTATGAAAATAAATTTTAGTTCAAAAGTTCCCTAATATACACTAGTTTTTTGCTACCTCACTCTTAAGATGACCATGGAAAAAAGCCGGAAATCGATCTACGGAATACCGGCTAGTCGGCATACATCAAATTTTTCACACGGATAATTGGAACAAAGAACCTTCTCAGTTTAACCGCTTTAAAGCATATCATTAATCATAATCACTTACTACTACTAAATTTAGTTTCTCAGCATCTATCTATAAATCAACATAATACATATGTATACATATATGATATATATATATATATATACAAGCACAAATAAAAGGTAAGAAGATAGAATATTACTTACACGAAACATAACGCCAGCGACACCGCAGATGATAGCAATAAAACCGGAATAATCAATGGGAACATTATCTGGATGAACAGGTTTTGGCTTGTATGGCTTCGCCGTCGACGGCTGACGTGGATCGTTTCCCGAAGACGACATCGTTTTTGTTTATTATTATATCAGATCTCTTTTTCTTTCTTCTTCTCTTCTTTCAATTAGGTTGATAGATTGACTTTTTTTTAATGGAATTCATCGCCGTTTAATGTTGATCGAAGAATGGAACCCCCTAAGGTTTAAGTGATATTACAAATATGTCCCTCTGTTTAAAAAACATTTTTGGAAGGTGTGAATTTAACAAGATTTCATAAATTATTTTAAGAAATTTTTAGTTGTACTTGCAAAAAGAATCTTCAATTTAAACTTATTGATGAGAAACTCCTATCGATACAAGCTGATTTCTTACATTCAAACTTACAAACTCATCAACATTGTGTTAACATATTTTATTACATATACAAGTAGTCAAACTAATCAAGGATATAGGCCACTAAAGTCGTGTCAGATCGAGGGATTTTATGCATTTCTGTTAGATTATAATTTGGGATATATGAACCTTTTTTGTCAAATTCCCTTGATAGACCATTATGTAGACTCAAAGTCTCGTGTTCTCGCTCTATTGGGATTTGACTCGTATAAAAACAATGTCTTTATTTATTTATGTTATGTGATTGTCGTTGTTCATATAGTGAGGTGTAACAGCCCATAAAACTTTGGATATCGATCCTCAAGGTATCATGTAAAATATCCCCCTGTGATGTCGCTCCTTACGTCATCTGAGCATCTCATTACTTGTGTAGTTTTGAACAAGAGCCTTTGATCATGTGTCAATTGAAATCTTTAGAGGAAGTGAACAACATAGAAGAGATTGCAAGGTTGACGGTGTTGGTTGCATTGATATAGGACCATCTGATTGCAAACATTGGGAATCTGCGAGAACCAAGAGATGTTGAGAACTGTGTAGAGGCGCGTACCTAAGACGAGGGCAGTGGTGGAGTGTATCTTGGCAATTTCACGAGCGAGTACAATATTCCCGGAGATATAAGGTCTCATGGATATAACATAATAACAGGTGCAGTTGTTTGTGACACATCATGCATGTGTCAAAATGTGAGAAAGTTTAAGATGGTGTTCAATAAAGATCGAAGTGAGTGAACTATATACGTATCAAGTATTGAAACTACAATTACTTGCTTTTTTTTTTTAACCGTAGAACCAATCACTCACTCTTTGTATTCGACAATTTACATGTTTTGCTGAATGTAGTATATTCCGTATGTACAATGTACTCCAAGTGACTTGATATCTTATTTTGAGATCATGTTAGAACTTTGTTTTTTCCATCTAAAAGATTAAATATAAATGATAATAATTCCTGCCGTTAAAAAAAAAATAATGATAATAATTCCTTATAGAGAATCAAGTAAGCTGATAATCAAATCAATTTAATTATATTAGGCTATTAGCTAACAGCATACCCTTTACTTATATAGCAAATCTTTATATTCACAAGTTTTTAATTCACCATCCAGATAAAAAAAGAAAGGCGCCATTAGTATGGAAGTCAACAGGTTGTACAATCTGGTAAACACACATCATAGAAATATAGGGCCGTAAAACGGAAGAACAACTTTCACATCAAGTCATCAACATAAGGCGGACACAAGAACAAATTGATGAATATCCTATGAGAACAGCTCTATTGTAATAATTCAGACTTCCTGTGACCTATGAGGTCTCATGTTCGAACCTAACAAGTCACAAGGTAAACATCTTGGAGGTGTCCAAAAAAAAGTTTCATAAATGGCCATAGGTATATGCTGGTTAGGCCGCATACATCTAAGTCAAAGACCCGCCTTTCTGGGTAACCTGAAGAAGGAAAACCTCATTCGTTTTCCCATTTTAATCAATTGACATGTTAATTTTGCGTGATAGATAAAAATGTACAAAACCTCAAATTTGATCAAAGAACTCCCACGTATTCCGGCAAGACAAAATGTACCATCAAAAAATATATATGTATATGTACTCCATAGGAAAAGATGTATCTAAATATTTATCTACATGCATATAGGCTGGACATATTCATTACCCATTTTATCCCATCAAAAAATACACACTGCCTACAACTTCCTTCAAAATTTCACAGGACTGTACATAAAATGACCTTATATCATCTCCAAAGGCAAAAGATCGAGTTAGCTGATAATCAAAGTGAGAGACATTGTACCCTATCAGGAAGATTTAAAGGCAATGGAACAGCGGTGACGTATCTTTGAGGGACTGGTCTTGATGCAGGTGCATTAGATGAAGATTCGGCCATATCCGATTGCCCTCTCCCGTGAAATTTAGCAAAGCGGTTGATAATGGAGAATCTTTCTAGATCTTGAAATTCCACTTTTAAATCCAAGATTGATGTTCTCTTATCATGTCTGCGATGCAGCCAGAAGATCAGGTATCATGCAAATAATGACAATAGATCATAGAAAAACATACATGCTAGAACATGAAGAAACTAAATTAAAAGTCAAACAGGATTTGTTAACCAATGAATTTGGTTATGGAAACAAGTGTAAGATTATCTTATTACTATACATTGTCTAAAGAGTTGATCAGATCAACATAATGCTTAGCTAGGAAAGATAGTAGTGCTGTAACTGGGTCATTGAATCTGTATTTAGGGTAACCATAGAACAAACTAAGTAACATCAACGCATAATAATGGGAAATTGCCTATTTTCTTCTTTCTCGCATAGCAAATTATGCAATTAAACAGTGTTTCGATATGAAAGAAATATACCAAATATAAGAAGATTAGGGAGGTGATTGCTACACAACATTTCTACCATACACAAAAATATATACATCACATGGTTGTACTGTACATCTGTATGATGCATTACATTTTTGTGTATGCCAAAGATGTTTTGTGTAGGATCATTACCCATAAGTTTATCTTATAACAATACATTGTCTTAAAAGTTGATCAGCTAAACATTAAGCTTAGCTAACAAAAGATAGTAGAGGTCTAACTAGGTCATTGATTCATTGAATGCAAAGAGCTTCCAAGCTATCCTATGAACTTATCATGGGCTCGTGAGCTTGGTTTGATGCATATAAAGGATTCAATATACCATGCAGCCTCCAGGCCTAACAATATTTATAGAACGTTTAAACATATTAGAGTTTTGATCTTGTAACATGTTATCATATCAACTTTAACTGTGCCATGAGCTATAATTTCTGTTTATACATTAGATTCACTAGTTTCTAGAGAACCAGACGACACATAGCAAATTGTCTAGATAACTCAAATGCTGAAACATTGGAGCATCATACAAGCCATTGATTAACTGTCTTCATAACCAAAACACATATTAATAACAATACAAATGAAAGTAAATTCATACCTCAATAAATCAACTTCAAGCTTTCCTGCTTTACTCGTGAAATCTTCAACGACTTTTGAAAGTAGATGATCATCTATTCTCTCAGATTGTTCGCTTTCATCAAAATGGCTGCAAAGCAATCAACAGTAAGACAAGAAAAAGAATGCACAATATGCTTGAATGATTCAACTCAGAGGTAGCAAAATGGGTGAGGCAAGTGGGTTGGGTCACAGGCCATAATCTAGAATTATAAAATTAATATATTCAATAAGGTGATATAATTAATGCTGTTAAAATAACCATCTATATATTTTAAAAAACCAAATAAGTGGTTTTGATGATTTAAACAATTCAAAACACCCTGGGAGACTCTTGCCGTTTTCTTTCTAGTTATGTATAAAAATTATCCAATTGGTGCACTAGAGATAATATACAGCCGAAACCGATCAATTATAATGTAAATGGGTCAAAAAATAGAACCTCTGCTCCAACTTTTGAAAATTTTTACCCGTTTTCTCTCCCATGACAGAAACTGGAATAACTTTTAGCAGAAGAGACTAGATTGCTTGCATCTCCAAGTGCCAGCCGAGTCCCATAGAAAACTACACTCTCATAGTTGGAACAAGCATCTAATGACAGAATAGCAGCAGGTGGAGGGCGAAGCAGTTGCTGCATCAGCAGAGTTGCAACGATAAGCCGTTTTTTTGGCCTGAGAATAGGAAGTACATCTTCAATCATGTCACTATCATCATCAACCTATGACCAGAAAATGTTTATTAGAACCTTGAAAGCCATACAAGGTAAAAATGGAAATGGAAAAAGAAAGATGGGAAATAAACACAAAATATCACACACTTTTTCCATTAGCAGATTGGTTTCTCTGGACCATTCTACTGCACCAGTGCTGCGAGCAAAATAGCTAAAAACTGAGTAGCAGAACTATGTTTCATAGGTAATGTGAAAACAAGTACGAAAATCATTAAATTGGAGTGCTCATGGTAACTTAGCCGAATATACGGGTTCAACAGTTGGGAGCTTAAAGCACAAATCCAGCTACATGCAGATTAGTTTTCCAGTTAATTAGCTAAATGCTTTTTAAATGACTAATGGGATGCCCGCGCAACGTTGGGGCGGTGGCGGTAGCGGTGCGGTTATTAACGTAAAAATTATTGATGTAAAAGGGGTAGTATAGTTATTTTAAGGGTTGACGGATGTATGTTGTAAATAAATTTATTAAAGGTATTCTAGGTATTAGGTGAAATATTTAAATTAATGAATAAAGGAGAAAGATAGTTTGGGTAGATAGGGGTTGGAAATATTTTAGGGATATTTTGGTTAGATGTAGTATATGAGTTAAGAAAGTGTTGAAAGTTAAAGCTAATTTGGGTCTTTTAAAGATAGAAAGTTTAAAAGCGGAAAGGGGTAGTTTGTTTTATAAAGGAGTAAGGATGGCAAGTTCAAATTAAAAATTCTAATAACTAATTTGTCTATCGACTTTAAGTCATGTAACAAATAAATTGGGGAATAAAAACTACTTACTGAGGGTTGATAAACTGTTTTGGTCTGATATAGATGTGACATGAGATATTATTATAGGCTAAGATTTCAGCAGTGGTCTAGTACTGGTAGGCGAATAAAAAACATGAAAACAGACGCTTAAAAATTTAGGTTTTCTGCTTAACCGGACACCTCTATTTATAATGTCAAAACCACTCTAAACCCAGGAAATATAAGTTCAATAAAGTGTATAGGAATCCCCAAAATGTAACAAACTCTAAGGTAACTTTGGTGGTTTCTATAGCTTTGATCAAGGAAACAAGCATATGTGTGTGTATAGCATACGAGAGCATATTAGTAAATCAACCAAAAGGCTTAATTACATTAGCACATACCAGATGCCTTTCAGATTTTTAAAACTCCCAGACACTTCCACGAGCCATGGGCAAATATCAACTGTTGTAAGTATGTGTGACATTGGTCTTAAAGTATAACGACTTTGAATACGAGCATCCATAGGCAATAAAGAGGGCTGTTCGTGTGCCACTAATGGTAGAACATGACTCTTTGAGATAATACCAACTTGAGTAGTATCAGCAGCAGAACTTGCTTGACCATGAATCTCAAAACCACCAGAAAGTTTCTCAATATTAAATGGTTGGACAACTGATTTTACTTTGCCAACTGTTTCATGTAACTGGTCGGTTTTAAAAGTTCCATATCTATCAAACCATGAAGGGGCCATTTGAGGACTGATGTGAGAGTGCTCAGGTTTAATAATAGTCATGCTATTGCTAAGAACAGAGCTTTGAGACTCAACCTGACCATCCGATAAGCTATCCGACCGCTTCAGTCTCTTCGTTACCCTGTTGAAAGGATCATGATCCATTTTTCCTGTGGCACTCATTTGATTCCTCACAGAACTATTTTGACCAATATTATATGTTGTAAGAGCACGCCCAAAGGCTTTAAGATCTATTGGATTGGTAGTAGGGTTCACAGGCAAAGCATCAATCACAGATATCTTCCCTAGTGGGCCATTCATCCTTTGACCATGATCGACAATTGCAGATGAGACAGGTGGAATGGACCCTTTTGTTGACTGCTCACCTGCAAAAGCTAGGCCCTGCGAATTCAAAGAACTTGTACCAATATTAGGGAGCAGATTGCTTCTGTTTCCTGCAGCTTGCTCTACACAAGTTGATTTTGCAATATTTAACTGGCTTCTGGAAGATAGTATTTGATGGTTTTGAAGCTGACTCCTTGAGCTGGGAAACATAGAACCTAAAGTGCCCATACTATTGTTCTTAAATCCTGCATGAGAGGTTTCTTGAAATGGAGACCAAGAAGCCAACGCAGGCTGATCCTTGTCTCTTAGATTAGAAGAGACATGAGTCCAACTCAAAGATGTAGAAGCATTAGCTGCTTCAGACAACTGTTGTGATAAAGGGAGTAAGTGTATACCAAACCCTTGAGAGTTTAATAACTGACTTCTCTGTGGCCCTTCTAGTGATCCACCCAAATGATCTGCTTCAAGTGTCTCTGAAGATAACTTGCATTCTAGCCTTCTAGTACCACCATCTCTTGACTGATCCACTTTGTGAATAAGCTCCAGCATATTTTGACCATCTGCAGAAACCTGACTGCTAACTTTAGTGTGTCTAAGACTTTCTTGATCCTGACCTCTCAATCCTCCAAAATGCTGCAAGGATATTGGCGTCGTATTGATAACTTGTGTTTTCCAATAAGGGGTTGGAACATCCTCAATTAAATTTTCCATTGGATGATACCAAAACTTCTGTTGAGCAGAAGTCAATCGATCAGACTGGGCCCTCACATCACTAGCACCAGAGATGGGCTGACGAAATGTGGTGGACTGGTAGCTGTCGTGAAAGCTCTCCCTATTCCTTTGGGTCTCTATCTCATGCAGCTTTACATCCTCCTTATTAGAACTATTAAATGATGATTCAGACACCTGGTTCAAATGATGCGGTGCTTTCACTGTTGATGCAACATGTTTCCAGTAATCAAGTTGATGACTGTTTGAAGGGAGTTGGCCAAACTGAATACCACCATGCATGTTGCTAAGTTTAGGTGTGGAAGCAGCAGCATTCACAGAAAGAACTTCATTAGTCTGTTGACTATCCATGAAAGTACTTGTGGGTCTCGGATCAACAAAAGAATTAGAATGAGCATCAACCCTCGATATACCGTCACCATGAGCAAGTTCTTCATGCATGACTTGTGTACCATCATTACTCTCAGAGTTTTGCAATGAGTTGTCAATTTCATTGCTTGAGAGAGGTCTATCCGATGGATATTGGAGATTCTGAGAAGTCAAACCAGTCATTTCTTCCAGCAAACTTGTACCACTGCCAGTGCTTTCCGCGACTGCCGATTGCATAAGAGCACTCCAGCTACCACTTTGAATAGAAGGGATTCCACTTCCATATGCATTATCATCCTGCAGATTAGAGGTTCTGTCACTTCCAAAAGCTTCCCAGATATTTACATCTGAACCAAACAAAATTTTTTCTTCCTCGGGATCTAAAGAAGGCAATGCAGATTCATCCTGTGAGATTTCTGAGGGGCTCGTCAGATCTTGTAGACCCTTAAACATCTGATCTGAACCAGTGTGATAGGTCGGTTTCACTTGTTGAACTTGCTCCATGTTTATCCAGCTAGTTAACCCTTTACCAGAAGTGTGATGCTGATTACCAGGAAATGAATTACCATATGTTGGAATTTGTCTTGCCAGGGCCTTATCAATGGAACCAGAAACAGGAACCACGTGTAGAGAATGATCATCCTGCTGCTGGGTAAAACCCATGCGAACGGGATTTATTAGGTCATCTGAACAGTGGTCAGTTGGTTGTCTAGCAAGGAGAGACGGTTGGTTTACAAAGTTAGGTTGCCTTGTGTCTACTTGCTGCATACTTTTTTGCCTTCGAAGCTCTTGCATTTTCTTAAGCATGAGTTGCTGTTGCAAATGTTGTATGTCACTGAACCCAGATTGCTGCTGTTGTAAGGGCTGCAGCAAACCTGAATTTTGAACATTCATCTGATGTTGACCTCCACAAAGATTCAGACCATCGAATTCATTTGATCCACGTATATTAGAGATTCGCTCAGATGCCAAGTATCCTCTCTGGTTCATCTTTTTTGATTTAAATATTTAACACTGTATCTAACCCCAATAAATTTGTTTCATCCAGACTGGTTGTAAATTTGTAATACATGACGTCCATACATGTAGCCATTCAAGTTCTGGTCCTGGATTTAAGACTGGTATTAGCAAACTCCGGCCATCCAGCTGTTTGCATAAAGTTGAAACCGTTTAACAAAGGAATGCGTTTGTTGTGTCTTAGTTAAAGCACTGTTCATCAACAAGAAGAAAATAGCAGATATTTAATAGTCAGTAATCATCACAGAAGGCCCATAATTCGTAACATCTCAAAACTCTATATTATTATGGAAGTGGCAGTGGGTCAGATAGGGGTTGGGTCCAAACCAGCAGAAGCAAAACAATATCATCAAAAATCAAAAATGACAACCTATTAAAGTATAATATCACAAATTAGAAGATAATAAGCATTTGGATACACTTTAAGAGACTTTCAAATTTGACTCATTTCTCCTATTTCTATCCATGCCCCGGGGGTACCTATCGCTTTGGATTTGAACTCGAAGTTATCAAGTTGGAGAGTATAGCTAACTTCTATATTATTACCCATATTCCGCTTCCTATCTTTACATTATTCATCAAGGGCTTAAAACTAGAAAGACTGCTAGATAAACTACAAACACATTTCTCACTCTACTAGAAGTTGGCCTATTACCAAAGTGTGGGCATTGTAAGTTTTGTGTGGGAACCGAAGGGATGACTTTTCACATAGCCTACACGAACTTTTTATTTAGTAAGAGCATTATCTATATCTATATCTATATCTATACTATACTATAAAGCAAATCTACTTTTGATTTTCAACATTGAACTTCAAATTTCAATATTGATTTTAAGTTTCAACAATGTACACATTCTAATGCATCATGTACCATACATCAATAACTTCCACTACTCACCGGCGCAGCTTGCCACCGCCACCTCCATCACCGCCGAAACGTGTGGGTACCTTTATCTCGTAAAACTAAAAACTTTAACCTCTTGTAACCGAACACGACTTTTTATTTAATAAGAGCTTTTTCCTATTCGCTAGAAGCTCCTTGCCAAACATAGCCTACATCTAAACACTATTCACATATGCACAGACCTAATCATATGTGAATTAACACGTAATTTTTTACTTCTCTTTGGCTTTATATCTTCAAAAAAAAAAGTATAATGTCGTAAAAATTATTAAAAAAATCCATATTCAGCAACCAACAATATAACTCATTAAACATAGTTACTAAAATTTAGATTATAGATATACACAAATGAAACAGAAAAATAATAATAAGTGGAAAAAAAGGTTTTTGAAAAGTTAGGGTTTGTGTGGAAACTTACTGAGGTTGATATTGCAGTTATTATTGGGTGTATAGGTTGAGAAAAAGGTTGATGTGTGAAAATGAAACTGAAAGGGGTTGGTTCGGAGGGATCACAAGAAAGAGACGCATAGCTTGTTTTTGCTTCGTCTATTCAATGAATACCGGCAAACAATACTTTTAAATTTTGGATTTTTGGATATATATATAGCTAAAAAATAATTATTTTTTAATTTTTATATTATTTTTTCCTAAATTACACGTTTGTTAAAAATCCCTTATTATAATGTGGAAAATGGTACTCAAACTCAAAATAATTAATTCAAAGTCAAAGACTTTA
>JANDBE010000047.1:11763530-11779238 GCA_024320915.1 Erigeron philadelphicus | reverse complement strand
TGAAATACTTTATATAAAGGAACCTCTGTTACACCCTCTAGTCTTGATATAATTTAACATTCAGTATTTACATTTGAATATCCCAATTCTTTTTTAAATATATTTTTACTATTTAACGAATAATTACTTTTTTTGTTACATAAACTAATTTTTATATTGATAGTGTTATAAATGCTGTATACTTGACACGAGTCTAAAATCTAATTATATTATTAAAAGCATTTTCGGGTATTTTATATAGGTATAGAAATTGAGAGGGAAAAGGGGTTTGCTTTATATAATAATAAAGATAGAGATTTGTCTTGGATATGTTTTTTATATCTCTGTGTTTTCATTTCTGAACATTTTTCTAAATAAAATGATTTTAAACTTGAATCCTCTATAAAAAAAACTTAACATATAATATGGTGTTTGAGATTACGTTTGAAATGATTAATTAACTATTACGTTTGTAAGACGCAAACAATCTAAAAAAATGTTTGTACGAAAAAATGATTAATAGCTATGAAAATATAGTTTGGAGAAGCATATACATGAATGTTTTTTCAAAATGCAGTTTTGAAAACGCATAATTTATTTTTAAAACGCAAAAAAATAAATAAATAAAAATTATAATCACAATACCAAACACACCTAAAATGTCGCTTTTGAATTCATTGTGCCTATACAAGATTTTGGTATTTAACTAGACACAACCAATAGTTTCAATAATTTGGTATTTGTCAATAATAGAGATACCGTTAGTGTTCAGTTCGTATCAAGGATTGTTACCATGTTGCAAGTGATATACATGAAAGTGAAGATGTTTTTTGCTAAGTGATATAGATGAGATTGAAGAGGTTTCATGCTAAGCGATATACATAAAAGGGAAGAGGTTCTTTGATTTGTTTCGAGAAAAAAAATGTACCGTTATAGTAGTTCTTATTGATTTTGGTTATTTTTAATGGCTCGATAGCTCGATGGTCTATAACAAATTTTGACAACGCATAGCTGGTGAAATTTGTGGGTATGCGATTGGCGAGTTGCTAGTCAAGTCAACATAGGTAACTAAATACTATTTAAGGTGGAGATCCCCTCAAGTTGGATATAGCTTGAAGGGTCAAGTTAAATCAATCTCGACTTTTGGATTAAAATCAAAGGTCAAAATTCTAAGTTAATCTTTGAATTTTGAACATTAATTCAAAGGTCACGATTTCTCCAACTTGACTCAAGTTGAATATGCGATTTTGGTAGTTCTTAATCATTTTGGTTATTTTTAGTGTCTTGGTAGCTCGAAGGTCTATAACAAATTTTGACAGCACGTCGCGGGTGATATTTGTTGGTATGCAATTGGCGAGTTGCTAGTCACGTCAATATAGGTAACTCAATACTATTTAAGATGGAGATCCCCTCAAGTTGGATATAACTGAAAGGTCAAGTTAAATCAATCTCAACTTTTGGATTAAATTCAAAGGTCAAGATTATCTTTGAATAAAGACCCTTGATTTTAATTCATGGGTCAAGATTTTTCCAACTTAAAATTACGATAAAAAAAATAAAATTAAATAACATCCCTGAGAAGTGATATGATGAAACTCCACATATTGACTACTTCATAGCTTTTTGGAAAGGAAAGGAGAGGAGAGGAGAGGGAAAAATTATAAACTGCATCTTTAAGTTTTTTTTAAGTGTGGAAAGGGAATGAGTGGAAATGGTTGGAGGGGGAAGTTTAGTTGTTTTTTGTTTCAAAAGTTTTCCCCCTCATTTTTGAGGTGATTAGGAAGGAAAACTTCTCTTCCCTCTGCTCTTATTTTCTTTGTTAAGTTAAACTAAACAATACAGTGTTATAGAACAAAGTTAATAAATGAAAGTTAACTAAAAGTATAGGGGTACTTGCTTGCATGGACATCGATAAGATGGGAACGATGATTCATTAAAACTTAAAACTAAAAATATAGGGACGTATCATGTAATTAACTCTTCCATAGAAGAAAAAAACTGAAAATTTAAAATTTAGAGGGAAGGAAACAAGACACCGGAAACCTCGTTGATCCTGCATTCATTTTCATTCATTTGTCCTCCGTCTCTCTCTCAGGTGAAAAAACCAATAAATAAAAGAAATAAAACCATAATTCTATGTTTTAGATATTGCATTTTGATGGGGTGGAATAAATTATATGTCTGATGATGATATAAAACAAAGATTTGCAATTTGCAGAAATTTGACAGATTTACACGCTTTCGATAGAAAAAGGAAAAGAAAGAAAAGGAAAAAAGAGGCTGCTGATTCCTTGCCTGCTTGCCCTGACCGGCTTGAAATCAACAGTCTCTTTAAAAACAGCATTAATGACAAGAAACATGCTTTTCTAAGGTTATTTTCTTAATCTTTATGTTTATCTGTATTTGTATTTTCTATTTATATAATGTAATAGATTGTCATTGGCATTGTTATTATATGATTTGTACCTAAATACGCAAAAGTTATTGAATATATACGATAATATCCAACTTTTCGAGTTTAACAAAATATCCATCAGATGGCTTGCTATTTTGCAATAATGCAAGCTATGGTTTGCGATTTTGATTGGTATTTTGTGAAAACGGGAAAAATGTTGGATACTATCGTATACTTTCCATGATTATTGGGTATTTAGGTTATATCCTCTTTAAGGTAGTGTTATATATTACCTTTTTGTGACTTGCGATAAAGAGAAAGATAGAAATCGAAATGTAATCTAATTTGGTTGTTCATAGTTTTGATTCTTGTTATTTTCTTAAAACTTAAATTTACTCTGTTATAAGTGTGAAATCCTGATATGATCGGTGACATTGATGTTAGTCGTATAAATGTATGCAACTTATTAATGCCATGGGCCATTTTTTGTGACACCCAGCCAAGCAAAATCCACATCGGCCATGGACTGAAGTGATCCTTGGGTTCAAACATAAGAATTTTTCTAACATAAGACAACACATTTTGGGATACAATGCATATTATATACTCACTTAGCATGTTCATCTCAAATTTGAAAGTTTTATTGACTTCAAGCTATCATATTATTGCTGATAATGGGAAAAATGTAAAAGTCTATTTGGATGTAACATATGGTTCTTCTTTACAATGTTTACCTTTGTGTTTTTCTCCATGAAGTTTTTGATTTACATCGTGTATTTGTAATCCAGATATGTCAGTAATCTGATATGGGATCTTTAGATATGAAATCAAACCAAAAGGCCTTGGAACCAGATATTGAAATCTCAAGCAATGAGAGTGAACCAATGGTGGATTCTCCTACTACTTCGGATAAAGATGACCTATTAGAGTTAATGTCAGATCCCACGACTGCAAGTGATAGTGATGTTAACGAGCTCACGAGACATTCTCCTAGTGTAGACTTCAATGAAGACCATGCATCGTGTTCTTCTTTCTCTATGTCATCAAGTGATTTTATATTAGAAGAGCCCTTTCAAGACTATGAGAGCCAACATGGTGAAAAGACTAACACGACTGCTGATTATAGCATTGAAATCCCTCCTATCCAAGTGATGGAACGTCCAACTAGCGAAAGATATAGAATTCCCTCCTCCGTTTTTGATAGAAAGGAATCTATTAATACTGGTTGGGGCATGCCTTCAAATGAATCTTTATTTAGTATTAATATGGGAGGCATGAGTTTCCGTAACCAAGATAGTTTGGTTTGGAGATCTGGTGATCTAGACTTGGGTTATTCTATAGAACCGTCTCCATGTGGCACACCGATAGAGGTAGGGACCATTCCTGAATTAGATGAAACTGGTGAAACCAGCGAGTCAGATGCATCTGACAAGAATCATGAGGTGGATGGAGCTAGTAACTCTCAAGAGTTTAGTGAACAAGGTAGAAGTCACAAGTTGGGCGAGGAGGATAAGATTCAGAGTTTGAGTGAAATAAGTAAGAACCATGAACCAAGTATTACAAGCGAGCCTGTGAGTCCAATTATACAAGACAGTCAAGACGGTCAAGGAAATGAATCTGTTGTCGAAGAGCTTAACTCTCATTTTGCTGCAGAAAGTGGCGATAGAAGTTCTTTTGCGTTTCCAATGTAAGCTGTCTTTGTAACTTACAATCTTACATAGACTAAGTGACTGACCATTCTGCATATCATATGAAGAAATTATGCATGCATCTTTTTAGAGGTAATATAAAGGACAGGTTATACATTTTAAAACGGGGACGAGTAAAAAATGGGAAGTTTTTCTTACACTACGGGCAACGTTCAACCTACTAGACTGGGGTTTCTGTTGAGCTATATAGTCAACCTGTTAGAGATGACACGTAACCTGAATTAACCATGAATAAATGGGTCAAAAACTCGAAATTGGCACCTATTTGCATGTTATGTTAGTAATGAAATCTATTCAGATATGGTATATGTCTTTAAACATTAAGTTACATATTGGTACATGATACAATGATAGAATTCAAATATTAATAGAGTCACAAGTAACCTTAAGTGTATGAACTGAAGAGTATTTCGATTATGCATTCATTTATTTTACAACTCATAGTCATACATCTGAGTTACTTAAATCATTTTTTTTTTTTTCCAAACATGAAGTTTAACCGCGAATACAGATAAAGGGACTTCATCTAGGATAACCAATTCTCCAAAGGGAATCCCACAATCAGCAAAGTCAGAACCACAATTAGAGACACAGTCCCATTCAGAGCCAAAGCCTGAACCAGACAAACAGACCAATCAATCTGGGCCGCCCAAGGCAGACCCTCCGGCTGCAACTTGGACAAACTGCTTTGGATGCTGTACATCTTGTTCTTGAGTTTGAACAACAATTGGTGAGTTCATGTATGTTCACTTACAAATTCTCCGCCCTTTGTACCATCCAGCCTTTTTGATGGGATTTGGACTGCAAAAGAAGGAAACAAAATGAGAAGATTATGTGTATACAAGTGACAAGGCGACGATAACCGAGGAATCAATCTTAGTAGCGTCCTGATAAAGTAGGTTTTCATTGTAGATTAGTAGTTTTGTTTGGAGTCAAGTCTGCACAAATGATGTGTGACTTGATATAGTTAGATTTTTTGTAAGATATATCATTTGAATATATTATATAACATGTTTATGTAGATTTCTAAATTGTGTTTCTGAAGGATCTTGGACTATCATTTACGATGAATTTCTGAGTATCTTATGAAGGAGGGAGTAGACGTTTCGTTTGCTGTTAACGAGTTCAGACTGCAAAAAAAGAAGTTAATGGGTTCAGATGGGTATAAATTTGATGATGGTATGGTGAAATGATAATGGCAATCAAAATAGGTAGTGTTACCTACAATAAGAGAAGCCTGGAGGCATGAAAAACATTTTTGAATTTGTTGAAGATAATGAAATGCTTAGTAATGAACTCAGTATGAATTTGATGAAACCAAGCCTCTTAGTAGGTTTAAAGGATTCTTAAATTCATGGCTTTCAATCTCATCTACAACTTATGTGCATTACTTGGTTTTAGAGTACTCATAGTGCTACAACCGGTTTTATTCACAACATTATTATTTTGTTTTATAAATAAGTATAATACTTAACCCCATCGCACGAATACCATTCTAGTTTCATAAAAATCATTCTCACTCTTCTTTTTTCTATGTACGGATGAACCACGCAAATCTACCTCACGTGTTCAAACCAAAATTTGGTTTATAAATATAGGACGTACGTTAAGCGATGAAGTTATACAGAGTAGATAACTTTTTTTTATCATATAGAGTAATTGTCTAATGAACTTTCTAAGCTTTTCACATATGCATATCTTTTAATTACTATTAAGCTTTCAACATTTGTACAAATATAATTAATGATAATCATACAAGCATATTTTTGAAAGTTTATGACCAAACAACTACGAGTGATTTTATAAAAAAAACATTTACAACAATTTCAAAAACAAAACAAAATGATTGCAAAAGATTTTTTTTTAACCAATATGTTTGCTGAGAGATTAATTTTTGTTTAAGAATTATATATACGTTAAAAGAAAAAGAATATAATAGGTCTAAACATCCTCATTGTTTGTAATTGATTGTGCCACTTCATTATATTCTTATTCTTGATTTTTTGCCACACCCATTAAGCTTTAAGCTGATCACGATTTATATTACTTATTTACTTTGTATAATTTGAACGTAACAGTGAACTCAAACTTTATAGAATTAGTTGCCAATATGTAAACAGAAAGCTTGTGTTTTCAATGTACAGTTTAAAATAAATACATACGAGTACAACATAATATATGTAGATACAAAGTTATTAAAGACATGAGGTATGTAAAGTAAGTAAGCAAGAACCCAATGTTGTTTTTTAATGATTTTAGGTACTAATTCATCGATGGTCTATGAGATAAGTTAAGATGTACACAGTCTTATTTCTACAACGACTAGATAGAGAAACTACTTTCAGTATCTATCTGAGATTAAAAAAGAGCTTGAGCCTTGCAAAACATGAAGATAAGATCCTTGATCTCTGAAACAATGATGTTAACCACTTATCTAACCATATATCCGACCATCGCCTCCCCTCATAATTTATTGCAAATTTGAAACATAAAATATAATATCGATATCCTTCTTTATTACTAACAAAAGACATAGCCAATTAAATTCGGCATGCCAATCATCTACACCTTAATTCACTCGTAACTAGAATCTGTCCTACAATGGAGGCTATAATATCACCTCATCCATGTTGAATGGGCACCATATTGCAATAATAAGATACGGGTTGACGGGCAGCTTAATTATGCAGGACTTATATATCATAAATGGAACATCAAAATTTGAATGTAGTGTATGAGCTCAAAACTAAAAGCCAATTTTCTTAATATAACTTTTGATCATGGGTCTAGCCAACCTTATTATAACGTAGTGTCTTTCTATCTAATCTTGTTTGACATGATTTTCTCAAACTCATACGAAGAAAATTTTTTTAAAAAAATATGTGTAAAACCAAAGTTTGATTTGTATTGACGGTGATTCTTTGAAACTTGAAATGACCTAGTGGGTTGATTTTTTTTCTGTTTTTCCAGGTCCCTGAACTCATATAATGAATTCAAAGACTTTATATTTTGATGTTTTACTTATAGTTAGATTTGTCTCTCTTTATAAATGTTTTCATTTTCACAAATAATTTGTTAATAATAACCTTAAATGACAAGATTCATAATGATATAAATTAAACAAAGTTTTTTTGTTACCATTTTAATATTTTTACATCCGTTAAACCTTTTTCGTAGTATCTATGTTTTACACGAATATAAACAAACAGGCCCTAAGATCGATATATTTTGTTTAAATTAAATAGTTTTTGACCGTCCTTTATAAAAAAAATCACAACTCTAATAAACTAAAAGGACCATTCATGTGAATAAACCTTAGACAATAATTTAAGCGCGAAAACATAATTAACTCAAAACCCCGCCAAAAAAACACCCCCAATCCGAAAATTTTCAAATTACAAACAAAAAATAAAAAAAAATTGGCGCTTAAAATCACATATACAAAAGCCCCCACACATCCCCCCTCACATCATTTCACACTTCTATACAGAAAAGAGAGATATTTATATCTATATACATATAATTATAATAATTTTTTTTTTTGATAAATTAATTAAGATGGCGAAATCAGTGAGTCCAAATGCGATTGAAACTATATTATCAAACCCTAACCCTGAATCAACTGCTAATTTGCCTGAAATTATCGTTCAAGTTCTCGATATCAAGTCTGCTGGAAATCGATATACGTAAGTTTTAATTTATTTATTAATTTATGAATTAATTATTTATATGTTTTTAGATCTGATATCTTTGTTATAATTTTTTATATTTATTTGTTGATATGTGGATCTGTGTTTTTTAATGCTTAATTAGTTTTTTTAATTACTTTTTGTAATTTTAAGTTTATTGTTAAATTAGGGTTTTATTTTATGCTATTTGTGTGTGTTTGTATATAGACGTGAAATTTTATGTGTTTAATTTGTAATAATAAATTAATATAATTATGTTAAAAGTTAATAATATTTACGGATATAATTTATATATATATTTTAAATGTATATAATTTGTAGATCTATAATTATATTACAAAAATCAGCTTTTTTAAATAATTAATTTTTTTAGGTTATCAATAATATTTAGGGATCTAAATGCAATCAGTAAATTTATATTTTTTTCTATATAATTATTCGTATTTTTTTTTTAAATTTTTTTAAAAGTTTTATTAAGTATTTTTTTGTTAATTATTTTATGGCATATTTTTGTTAATCACATGATTATTATTTTGCTAAACAGGTTTAGTGTAAGTGATGGAAAAAAGAAGTTGAAGGCCATGTTACAGTCAAGTTTGGCAACTGAAGTTATCAATGGAAACATTCAAAACTTGGGTCTTATTCGTATCGATGATTACACGCTTAACGACATCCCAAGCAGGAACGAAAAGTAAGTATTTTGGTCATATGTTTATATATTTTCAATATAGTAATGTCTTAGTAGCCTTTTGGATCATTTATTAATGCTTTAGAATAACTTTATAATGATTTTGGTTTTTGTTTTTGATTTATTAGGTATTTAATTGTGACAAAATGTGAAGCCGTTTCGCCTGCCTTGGAAGCGGAATACAAGGTAGAGGTGAAACGTGAAGTACCAGGCATTTTGTTGAAGCCAAAGCAAGATGTTGTTACTAAATCAGCTGCTCAAATTATTCATGAGCAGAATGGGAAGTAAGTGTGGCATTGTTTGTTGATTATTTAATAATTCGGGTTTTCGTAATGTATATTGCATTTGAGTTAGTTATAATATATAATCATTGTTGGATAACTGGACTGTTAGATATAGGAATGTATAGATATAGTTCTCTTGATATGGTTTCAAGATAAGGAATACTTAAAATCACACTGAAAAACTTGATGTGCATAATATCTATTAGGCTGGTTGATTTTGATGCATAGGAACAAACCATTTTGATTTGGTTCTGCTTTTGTTAGTAATGTTATGTTCTTTTGTATTTGCAGTAGTGCACCTTCTGCACGAATGGCGATGACAAGGAGGGTTCATCCATTAGCCTCCCTGCACCCTTATCAAGGAAACTGGACTATTAAAGTTCGGGTTACTGCTAAAGGAACCATGCGTAATTACAAGAACGTGAAAGGGGAAGGCTGTGTTTTCAATGTGGAGCTTACTGATGAAGATGTATGTTAAAATTTATTAACATATATTTTTGGTGTTATTTTGTATAATGAATAATTTTTTATGATAAAATGTAAATTAAGACTTATTATGTACTTTATTTTCTGCAGGGTACTCAAATTCAAGCAACGATGTTTAATGAGGCTGCAAGGAAGTTTTTTGATGTGTTTCAAATGGGGAAGGTTTATTACATATCTAAAGGAACATTGAAATTGGCTAACAAGCAATTCAAGACTGTACAGAATGATTATGAGATGACTTTGAATGAAAATTCTCAAGTGGAAGAGGCGATGAATGAAGCGGCTTTTATTCCTGAAACTAAGTTCAACTTTGTCCCAATTGATCAGTTGGGACCATACATCAACCAAAAGGAACTTGTTGGTATGAAAAATTGCTTAAATTATTCAGTGTATTTGCTTCATTGACTACATAGAATAGATGTCTGACATGACTTTGAAACACAGATGTTATTGGTGTTGTGCAAAGCGTATCTCCAACTATGAGCATTCGCAGGAAGATTGATAATGAGGCCATTCCAAAGCGTGACATAGTCATTGCAGATGAAACGTAAGACTACTTGTTCCTATGTGGTTTATATGATTAGTTATGAGGTGGCAAAGTGGGTGGGTTATGGGTCAAATATGTACATTTTAAGTATGAAAGTTTATGTGGAAATTATGGCTTTGGTTATGCATAAAAAACTTTTCACAACTTTTACCTGTTGTGTTATGTTACTTTTATACCTGTGTTTAACTGGAAACAATGAATCTTTCAGGAAGAAGACAGTAGTTGTGTCACTGTGGAATACTCTTGCTACTGACCTTGGCCAGAAATTGTTGGATATGGCTGATGAGTCACCTATAGTAGCAATCAAGTCTCTAAGGGTGTCAGATTTCCAGGGTAATAATGATAATTTCTACTTTTCTAGTAGTCTCTTACAAAAGTTACTACAAAAATCCATAGTTATAACTCACTTTTTCTTTGCCAATTGTTTGTATCAGGTGTATCTTTGTCAACTTTGAACAAAAGTATCGTAGAAATTAATCCAGATTCCCCGGATTCTCATAAGTTGAAATCATGGTATTCTTCAGAAGGCAAAGAGACTTCCATGGAATCCGTTGGTTCTGGCTTGAGTCCTTTAATGAAAAGTGGTGGCCGATCTATGTACTCTGACCGTGTTACCCTTGAACATATAACTAGCAACCCCTCTCTGGGTGAAGATAAGGTATGATTAGTTAATAGAAGTACAATACACTTTTTCATATCAAATAATTCTTAGTGTTGAATTATTGCTATTATTTGTCTGCCAGCCGGTGTTCTACAATGTGCGAGCTTGTATGAGTTTGATTAGGACTGAGCAAGCCATGTCATATCGAGCATGCAAAACATGTAACAAGAAAGTTAATGAAGCTCTTGATTCTGGTTACTGGTGTGAAGCATGCCAAAAGAACGATGCTAGCTGCAGTTTGAGGTTTGTCTGATTGTGGCTATTAACTTACCTTATTATAGTAACTAAGCAAGTAAGTACCATATTTCAACTATTACATAATTTGTGGTTGTTTCAGGTATATATTGAGTGCAAAGTTTTCTGATGCAAGTGGCGGAGCTTGGTTTTCTGTTTTTAGTGAAGAAGCTGAGAAAATAATTGGCTGCTCGGCTGATGAGCTTGATAAAATGAAGTCACAGGTAAAAAACCATAAACTGTATACACAAATTATACCCAGAAAATATTGATAATTTTTAACACTTGATTGTTTCTTTGTTACTTGCAGGATGACTTGACAGAATTTCAAACACAACTTAAAAAGGCAACATGGGTGCCTCATCTTTTCCGAGTAATGGTCGCACCACGAGAGTACAATAACGAGAAGAAACAAAGGATTACAGTCAAGTCTGTTGCTCCAGTTGATTTTGCAGCAGAATCCAAGTTCTTGCTGGATGAGATATCTTCAATGAAAGTTTAAAATATGTTATTGGTTTTTTTATTGAGTCGGCCTCATGTCCTTAAAAGATGTATCTACGTAAACTTTAGTTTTTGGTGATAATTGTAGTTTGTTAGGCTTATCATGTCGGATCTATGTGCATTGCACCTTTTAATATGAAAAAGTTGTTCAATTGCTACTTTTTGAAGTACATGAATTATCAAGTTTGCTTATCATCTTTGTTTATATTGCAAGTTTTACAATACTTCTACTAGATATACAGTACATGATAGGCTTAAGTCTTTTTTGAAAGTGGTTGTGCAGCTGTCCAAGTGTACATATCAGTTGATGGCAGGGTGGCTGGGCAGGTGCCAAAGTTTTGTGGAATTCCATACATATCTGATAAACCGATCATATGTTGATTTTGTTGGGCTGTGGTGACTGCTTCAGTTTCATTTTTGTCGATTGGCAGCCTATCGAATGTTGCGTTCATAAAAGTAGCTGCCATAATGACAACAGGACTTGATGCTACAAGTGGACCTGAAATGGCTCCGCCTACTAGCTGGCCTTGTGGACCAGCTAAGTATATGTCTAAGCCAGTAACACCTGGTGGGGCGGGTGGTGGCAAGACTGAACCCATCAATGACAAAATCTCATACTGGCCGTGAAGTGTAACAATTGGCCTGGTTCCCGCAGAAGGAGTTGGTTGTCGTAATGTGACATTGGTGACACGGCCGGCAGCGCTTAGCACACAGATCCCACGTTGTTTTCTTCTAGCAAAGGCTGCTAAGCTCTCAACCACGTCACATCCAGGACTAACCTCCATAGCATGAGCCCGAAGTGTGTTGGGACTTTCTCTAGTAATGATGATGGGTGGCTTGGGCTTGTTTTTGGAACCTGCAGGTCGGCCACGTGGCCTTCTAGATACATGTTGGCCTGGAGCGGTAGGATCCTTTACACCATTAGCCATGTTTGTGATCTTCTGGTGCCTGGTTGGGGTTGTGTTTAAGTAGGGAGATCTGAATGAATATTATTATGATGAAAAATCAAAAGAATGACAGAGTAGGACATTGTTAAGTTAAGACAACTTATAATAACCTATTTTTGGTTTCCTAATTCTCAACCACTACAAATTTAACTCAATTGCCTCTGGATTATCGTGAAAGTTTTTTCTTATTAATATGGTTAAACAAGTATTAGAATATATATTTATGGTTGTCCAGTAAATAATTAAGATTCAACTAGACTGTTGGCAGTATGGTAAATGGTATCAGGTGTCTTTATACTAAGGTTGACGAATAGGTGCTTTTTTCTTCTAGAGGCTGATTTCTATATTTAGATTTCTCATTAAAAACAGTTACAGATTTCCCGAGATTATATGCTGCCTTGATCTTTCTTTGTCTCCAACGTATTTTACTTGATGAAATCCACTGCAAAGTATGTGCTCCAAGACCATTGTCTACACATATAAGATATGTCAAATCAAGTTACAAACGAGGTGTATCACTTGCTTATGCAAATATTGCTGGCCGAGTCAACAATCACGAGCAACATGTTCTGGGCATGTCACATAAGTAGTTATAGCTTATTAAGTTATAAGTAGCACGCTAGCACATTAAAGAAAAATTCAAGTGTTGAATAGGAACTTAGAACTAAAATATGTGATTTGATATTGAATATGGTGTAATTCAGATTCATAGTCTGGTGCATTGTGTTTTGGAGTTAAATATGTGGAGAACTCTATTATCTTGCTAATTGACAGATTATGTGATTGCACGATGATACCCCGTGACAAAATCATAAAGCCAAACAGGCATACTTGGTCCGCTCCAGTAAGATGCTTGTGTTGTATTAAAGCACATATTTGTCTTGCTGTAAAATGTAATTAGGCTTGAATCTCTCCACCAAAGTTCAAGCCTGGTCCAAGGTTCTGCCATGGATGTGAATTTCAAGCAATATAATGATATTTGCTTCTGCCATGATTAAGGTACATGTTATAAATCATGTACACACACCACCAAATGTTGCGTAGATCTGTATGGCATTCATTACGTGTACAGTTTAAAAAGTATTGTGATTTTAACTCAAATGGTAGAATCATTTGGAACAATACGGGAATTTCATGTTACTTTGTGCCACTTTTCAAGTATTTTTACAGAAGTAATGAATGTACTCACTTCCTGGTAACAAAGTTTGAAGAGCAAAAATATGCCCCTTATTTACCCAACCCAAAGGCTTTATAAAGTATGCACATACCTTAAGATTAAACATTCAAGACCAAGAGCCAGTAATTTCAAAGATCAAGTGCCTTACTTCATATAAAAACAATAGCAACACACATAAACAGGAAACATTAAAATTAACCTATTGTCATAAAATTATTGAACGAATATTATGTTTTTTTCAGCTGCTAAAAAAGTAGTCTCCGTCAAGATGGGACATCTCATAAAACCAAAAGATCCATAAACATCCTATGTAGAACGTAAAGGAGATCCAGCATCTGCTTTCATACAGCCATTAGGTCACCAAAATTCCGCATCAAAACAATAGAACCAGCAAACAGGCCTACAGCTCGGAGTAGTTTCTGTCACATAACAAGAAATTAAATTAAAGTTATATAAGTCATTAATTCAAATGCTGAATAGCATATCTGTCAAGAAAAACGGTTTTGCACGACATCAAGAAGACACGGTTTATGTTTGGCAGCAAATTATCTCTAACATACGTCAATAATAGGTTACCTTAAAAAAAATAAAATTCATACCAATGCGTTTTCTTTAAGATCAATGTACAAAATGACCATAAAGTCTATACCTAATCCACTTTCCGTTACTTAAGATGTGTCCTTATACAATATTTCTGTCAAATGGCTACGCTAAATACAATCATTGTTTGCATACTGGTCAAGATAAGGACCGCTGAAAGGTGGCAAAAACATAATTGAAAATTTGAAACCTTCTAAATACATGTACTGACTCGAATCCATTTACAAAGCAGAGAAAAAGAGAATGAATAGCTCAATGGGTCAATAGTTGCCCAAATCATGTCTTTATTGCATATATAAAACCCTTCTAAACCATTTTATTCAAGAGAAAATAGAATAACAATCTGATAAAATAGACAACGCACTCATACTTGGCACACCACAATCTATATCTATATCTATACTACATTATAAAGCATTTGTTCTCTCCTTTTTCTTTTTCAACATTCAACTATGTTTTTGAAAACCCTATATTTGTTCACTAATTTAAATATCTTCACCTAAAAAAACTATAATAATGAAATTATTTACAAGCATACATCCCTCAACCCTTATGATAACAACATTAACCCTATTTCACACAGCTACCGCCACCATTGCCGACTCCGTCACCGCCGCCATTACGTACCGCCACCACCACCCGTTGCTTCCACCGTCACCACTACCATGTCACCGCAGCATTGCGCTAGCAATTGACTACTACTTATAAAGTGTTTAGAAAAAGTGGCAAAAAAGTGTTTCAGGTGGAACCAAAACGAAAAAGACCTTCTTGGCCTGAAACCCGTTACCCTACTCGGTTCACAAGCCAACCATGTCACATCTAAGGCATTAGAACTTGGACTTTAGAAACCTTAAAACGTACCACTAGACAAAAGTCACAAAACAAACGAGACTACCTATGTTTCTTTATAAACAAAGTTTATTCATTCTCGATACGTCTTAACTGTCAGAACATCGATTCAACCACCTAATCGTAAAGTAGCATATGAAAAAAACAATCTCTACTTTTGTATTTAATAAGTAAAACAATTACAAATATACTATAAAACCCTAATAATGAATTCTGAAATAGGGGAAATTAGAGCAGAGTATAATTCCAAAATATCAAACCCTAAAACAAGTTTAACTTATAAAGAAACAAAGATGTTAAATCAAAACAAATATACATATAGATATACATATATATACACAATAATAATAATAATGATATGATATAATAGTAATAAAAAAAAAAAGAAGAAAAAAGAGGGGAAAAGGAAGTAATACCATGTTAGTGGCCCAATTTTCTTCACTATGAACTTGAGATTTCCAGAATGATTTTATTTTCTCCAACGAAATCACAGCGTCGGCCATCGTGTGTTTGTGTGTGAGAATAACAAACGAGAAAGAGATGAATTTAGGGTTTTAAACTTTTAGGGGTTTTATTATTTTAACCTATATATAGATATATAGGTTTTTACCTTACTTGCTGAGAAGGTTAATTATATTTACAGCGGCGGTTATCTTTTAATTATTATCTTTTTTGTGTGTTTAAGATTTATTATGTTGAGATTTTTAATGTTTGATTCTAAAAGTGAGATTTTCAATGTTTAAAACTTCAAATAAAAGAATATGGCATCTTAAACATCTAATGAAGCCTTATTCCTTGGACAATCAAGGTTTGAATATATGTAACGCGTAAAGTTTTACCCCAAATAACGTTCAATACCGTAAATGTTGTGTTATTAGGCGATTTATCCGGGGTTTTGCCTGTGAACTACCGCGATGACATCCTGCCCGGTGGGTGTAGAGACCACACATAGGGTAAACAAA
>JANDBE010000047.1:11715481-11726046 GCA_024320915.1 Erigeron philadelphicus | reverse complement strand
TTTTTTTTTTGGAATAGCAAAGGACATCTTTGTTAGCTGCTGACAATTGGAGGATTTGGACAGCCGACTGAAAGGTGTCAGTTTTTGGTTCCAACAAAGTTGGAGCAGCCAAATCTGTAGTCTGGACTTCTGATTCCATCAAGGTTGGAGCAGTCATATCTGGGGCGCTGGATTCTGGTTCCAGCAAGGTTGGAGCAGCTGAAGCAACATTACTGTTTTTTTGTTTCAATAAGGTTGAAGCAGCTGAAGAAGCAGTAGTGTCCGATTTTTGTTCCGGTACTTGTTCCGATACTGTTTGAGAAGCCAAAACAGTAGTTGTGTTGGCTTCTGGTTCCAATGTGGTTGGAGCAACAGTAGTAATGTCTGTATCTATTTCCATTGAGGTTTGAAAGACCGAATCAATAGTGACTTCTCTATTTGGTTCCAATAAGGTTTCAGAAGTCGCAACTGTAGTAGTGTCGGTTTCTGGTTCCAATACAGTTGTGTCAACCAAATCAGTAGTCTTGTTATTTGGTTCTAATAAGGTTGGAGTAACTGTGGCTGTAGCACCGTCGTTTTTGGTTTCCAAGGAAGTTGGAGCAACTGACACAGTAGCAGTGTTTGTTTGTGTTTGCATAATGGTTGGAGCTACTGAAGTAATACTATCGCTTCTTTGTTCCAAAGCGGCTGAAGCAGCCAAAGCAGTAGTAGTGACAGCTCTAGGTTCAGATGAATTATTACATTGGATATCTGCTGAACTCTTACCCTTTTGTCTTGATGAAAAAGCACGGATAACCCTTTGGTAAAATCCCCATGATAGATTTTTCTCTCTAATGGGCCGTTGACCAAATGGATTTTCCTCTACAAACTTTTGGACATTCTCAGATGCTGCTACCCTTTCAAGATAAACACGGAGGTCTCCTTTTACTCCTGTGATGATCCATTACGAATAAGACAACTAGTTCATGATTTCATAAATGTGTATAAGTGGCAAAAAATAGACATGTAGGGTCAAAATGGGTACAATTGAATACAAGTGTTTCTGGTACAGGAGTCAACCCTAAACATTTTTTAACAAAAATTCTAAAAAGACATTTATTACTAATGATTCATATGATTATAAACTCAGTAATAATCTTATGTTTAAAATAAAATGATTTTCAGAGATTTTAGCAGAAAAAACACTTTAGGCAACTTTAGACCCGTTTGACCCGCTAATTGAGATAATTTTTTGGATGAACTATTAGAAAAACAAAACGCGGCCTAAATACACCAATTTATATGGGTCAAAATTGCAACCTCTATAACTAAGCAAAAGACAACGAAAAATTCGAGTAAAAAGACTCACCCAAAGAATTATCATCTGTCATCCAGTAACGGAAAGGATAAGGAAATATTGCTGTATGAGGCTGTAAATAGAGAGAAAGTATGTAAATGGAGGTCATATGTTTAGCCGAAAAAAATACACATTAATAGAAAAAAAATGCCAGGTGGGTGGATAGATGATTTCAAAGTAGTTATGCCATATCAAATATATGGGTGATCAGCAATCGGTAATGGCTAGTCTTTCCACTGCTGATTGAAGTGATAAGCATCACATAATCAGGACTTCCATATAATAAAAGGGTAATTTTTGTGAAAAAAGGACATATTTTGTGTGGAAGTAAAAGTCACTCGAACCCTTAAATAATCAGTTATGTTGTGACATGCATGAAATCATATTATTTGACCCCTAAATAATAAGATACACCACAAGCAGAATCTGTTAACCTGACCAATAAAACCTACGACTATTGCAAATTCAAGTCGCAGTGAACAGATAATCAACCCCAAAATGTAAATCCAAACACCTGAAAAAGAAGGCTTACGGGATTTAAAAGAGCCTTGTAGGGTGCACTGTCGATAAGAAGTGTATTTGATTCATTATACTCCCCTACTTTCCATGGAAGATTTCGATCTTTCTTTTCCCATAACATTCTAAGTTCTTTTAAAAATAAGGTTTTGGATATGTCCTCAACAGTAGAGAAACCAGTATCAGTACAGCGACTCCTGTCCTGCAACAAAAAAGAAAAACACAATCTACATATTAATTGATGACACCCACAACATAGTTAAAAACAATTATAGTATAACCAATTTAAATTAATCTAGAAGTAAACAAGGAAAAAAAAAATATACCCTATCCACTAAAACAAAGATGACAGATATCTAAGGTTGGTCTTGTTATGGTCATTTTAGGTTTCGAAAAACATATAGATCTCCTAGTTTTCTTTGCTTATTTAGGTTCAGATTATATTCTAAGCTTGTAGATATACTTTGGCCAATGCTATTTATTGGTCTAACTCACAAGGCATCGGTCAGAGTGATGACTGCTAGTTTCTTTGTCGGAGTCCTGCTAAACATTTGAACAACTAATGATTTATATTAAAATTCATCAATCAACATTTAAGACTTTATAATATTATTTAGTCACACAATAAATTATTCTTCACCATGTCTTCCTGTCCCATTGTTATCAGGTATGCAAATTAAAATGATTAAACTTGGAAGAGAAAAGATGTAATTGATATAATTTTGAGATTATAAGTATGAGAATATGCGACAAATATTTTTTCAAGCATGTATATGAAACAAAACTGCAAGGAAGGTGACATATTTAAGTATTTTGCTAGTTACTGCTTTTTACCCAATTATATGTATCCAACAATACACGCAAGCATGAACTCCATGCCTCAAATCTCTCCCACAAAAGCTGTTAGAAGTAGAGCTTAAATGATGCTTTTCTTTACATAACCATCAATAAACATACAGTACCTTGAGATTTTACACAATCACATCCAATGTAGGACAAATTTAAGCAATCTGTGTAAAGCAAATAAACTCCCAAGCACAATTCAAATTATGACTTGTAACCTAGAAACAAGATGAACTACATAGAATTAAGAAGAAAAGATGGCTTTACCCAACAGAAAAGCAGTTTTTGTTGACTCTCTCTCAGAAGAAAGTCAATAACCCATTCTATATTTCTCCTGTATAAAGTAAGTAGAATACATCTGAGCCAAGAGATTATAGGAAAACGACAAAAGAATTACAAAACACAACTATAGAGTAAATACTAGAGGTGGCAATTTCGACCTACCGGACAAATGATTCGGCTTGAGTTATGCTCTATTATATAAAAGGTCAAATAGGTAAAACTAAATTTACCAGATATCGAAATGGGTCAAACCCATCAAAGTCACCCAACGTTTAATCTTCTTTTGACAGACCTAAAGTGTATTTAGAATGCGAAAAAACCCCAATATACAAACTTCTACAATTATAGTATTTAAGGGACTTCTATATTAAACGTAATATATCATTGATGTATACGTTTCAAAAGAGAACAAATTGTTGTCGGGCTGATCCCATATGGCAACATTACCCGATATATTTCAGCTAGTACTTAAAATGTAACCCTTCTCATCTGAAGTTCCCATTACGGGACTTGCTTGACCCTCCCATGTTGCCACCTCTACTATTAATATGATATGTTTCATACAAGTGACTAATGTTTATCAGTAAGCCTGATGTTATAAAGTACCATGATGTTGTCGTCCAGAGACCAACGTTAAATCTGTCTAGGAGAAACTGCCAAAACTCGTCACAGTGTGGTCTTTTATAAACTGCACCAACAATAAATTAACAGGTTGAGCAACATAAAATGCATAGACATAGCCACATAGGTAGGCTGGGTAATATTTCAAACCAGCTGGGCTGGGTTGACTTCACAAAATTGTCCGTCTACAGTAAATCCGTGTTAATCATAATTGCATTTTCTTCATTTAAAATAATATATGTCCTCATATAAGTTGGTTTGAAAGTTGTACACTTGTATGAAATATATATAAACTTCGAGTGACTTTTTGACTGGTTTTCTTTTACTAGGTATATATTATGTGGCTCATTTAACCTAATAGAGATAAAACACAATCCAAATCGACCTCAGTCATCAGTAAGCGGGTTAAACTTGTTCCCTCTATAAATTAAATGATGTTCAAATAATCACTCATACAAACAAATCCGAACCTGCTCTCGGGCCTTGTATTGTGGCTGCCCTATATCCTTCATGTGGAGCCGTTACATCGACAAGCAACCCAGCCACATCAATAATAAGAAGTTTCTTTCTGTAGCGAGGGCCGACTACTTGATCGGATCTACCGATGACCTTTAGGTAAAATTTCCACGACTCATTGTTATATGTAATTGGTTGTTGGCCAAATGGGTTTTGCTCTATGAACTTTTGGACATTATCAGATGTTGCCAACCTATCCAAATAATTACGAAGGTCCCCATCAGGTCCTGTGATGGCATATCAAGAGTAAGACAATCAATACATGTAAACAAAATCTACAAGCTATATTATAAAGTCACCCGTATTAAACAACAAATACCATGTATCATTACATTCAATAAGAATCAGATGGATGTGTTTTAGTAGTTCACCAAGTTCATGGTGGATACCATATCCCATCCCATTAACAACGGATTGGACAATAGGCATTACACACTAGATAAATTAACTTACAAAATTAACGAGATACATAAGAAATAGTATGTTATCATTCACACTTAAATGATGTGCTTTCCTCATTAGTTGGTTTTCCTCCACTAGTATCATCATCGAGTCCTTATTAGGGGGCAAATAAGAAACGCTTCAATAAAGCATGTGAGTTGGAGGTGAACAACAAGGCTGGCATATACAAATTATTCAGAAAGGGTTACAGATCCACCACACATGGCTATCTGTTTTGAACATTTGACAAACTCATGTGACCCACCAAAAGTTTGTTTTATGAGATGACTATCACACAAATCAGTAAACAATAAACAAACTACATTGATCACACTGAAGTGTAAAATTACGTATGCACAATCATATCGTACCATATTTCTTTCTTAATGTAATAGAGATAAGGTTGAAAGTTAAAAAAGTGAAACGGGACACAATCACACAATAACTTACCTAAACCAGTATCTTCTGTATTGTGGTAACTATAAGTATAAGGAAAAATCGCTGTATACGGCTGTAAAAGAACATGAGAATAAAAATTTTAGCAGATTTTCAATACGTTAGAAGAAGAAATATGTTAAGCGAAGACAAAAACAGCTTACAGGGTTGCGTAAAGCCTTGTAAGGAGAGTCATCTAAAAGAATGGTATTTGATTCATCATAATCTCCTTTATCCCATGGAAGCTTAGGATCCTCTTGTTCCCATAACTTTTTAAGTTCCTTCAAAACTAAGGGTTTGTCACTGTTGTCTATAGTATTAAAACCAGTTTCGGTACAGTGAGATTGATCCTGTACATAAAATGAATAGATAAAGCATGCAGCTAGCAAGTTTAATACATATAATTATAAAATACAATAAAAAAATGGTATGTGGCCTTACCCAGCAGAAAAGCAGCTGATGTTGAGTGTCTTTCATGAGAAAGTCAAGAACCCTATCTATATTCCTTCTGAACAAAGGTAATAAACATGACTATGAGCACAAAATGTATGCAAAAATAAGAAAACAACAGAGTAACGAATTACCATAACTTCATATACGTGAGAATAAATGTTCAGTTTTAAGAAAAAACTAAGAAAAGACATTAAAGTAGTAATAGATTATAAATTTAGAGCACCTTGTCCTTGATGTCCAAACCCCTACATTGAATTTCTCGAAGCAAAACTTCAAAAATTCATCACAGTATGGTCTCTTGAATACTATAGCAGAAAACAGTATCAAGTTAGCAATCAGAGGAATCACATAGTTTATATACAAACTTCAAGCAGAGGAGAAAAACTCAACCCATTTATGTATGAATGGACCTCATCAGTTCATGTTTTATTTCAAAAAGGGGAGCGATCTGGACACCACTGGTTTTTTGGTGATACACCACCAAATGTGCTTTATAGCGTTGTACTAAAAAAAAGGTAATGGAGGGAACCTAGCCCCGAACCACAATCGATACACATCGACTCACCCTGTATGAGCCATGTGATGCCGGTACAATACCTCCATCCTAATCCCCACATGATCTGAGCACCCCGAAAGATCGAACTCACATATTTAAACTTCATTGGTAATGGGTACCTTAAATGAATTATTTTTGTGCCAAGCGGGAATCGAACCTGAGACCTTAAGGTCACCAAGTGTTTTCCTTACCACTAGGCTAACTCCTCGTTGGTTTTATAGCGTTGTACTGTACAACACTGTAAAGCACATTCGGTGGTGTATCGCCAAAAACTAGTGGTGTACAAATCACCACCCAGGAAAAAAAACTAATTTAATAAAATAACAAGTCAAATGGCTCAAACATGTCATTCGTATGTGGTGTTTTGGTTGATGCTTTAAAACATGTTTTTTGTAATAGTCGATATGACATCCAGTTATATCGCCTGAATTTTAATTGTTTTTTGGGTATATAATACAGCTAACCAGGGCAAATTCTGTTCTCTTATCCAAAAAAAAAACATGTCATTCGGGTGACAAGTCACCCTAAAGTGTGCTGTTGATGCCAAAAATCTCCTAAATAGTCTTTTCTATAATATTAGGTTAATAATGAGAATAACAATTTTGTTATCACATTTGACACTAAATATTGACAAACATTATAAAAATTGGAGATAAAGTGATTCAGGTCAATCAAATATTCTAACACATACCTTTTTTTTTTTTTTGAACGGCAAATATTCTAACACATACCTAATAATCACCAATTAATTAACCCGCCAGCCCCACACATATTGCCCATCTCTATTATCGATTATTACTCTTAAAGCCAAATCCTAACCTGCTTTGGGCCCTATTGTGGTGTCTGCTTTGTAGCCTTCATCTGGGTCTAATACAATATCCACAAGCAACCCATTAACATCAAGAACGAGAAGCTTTTTTCTTGATTGAGAATGACCACTTTCCTCGCTGGAACCTAAAATCTTTTGAGGCAGATCGTCTCCATTCATAATTTCACTACTTTTGTTCTTTCCATACAATTTTGATAAACTTATGGAATCTATCTTTGGTGCGGTACCAGTGTCCTGTTCATTGGTGGTCAACTTTGAACCTTCAGTCACAGGCTTATTCTTGCTTTCTTGCTCAAGGTCAGAATGTTCGATCTGGGAATCCTCCATTTGAGTTTCTTTAACAGCATTACATGCATCATCCTGATTGACTGCCACTTCTTCATTTGGAACTTGTGCTTGAGAAAAGGTTGAAGTTCCATTTTCATTCTCATTTGGCGAGACTAGGTTTGGCCTTTTGTTAGATTCAGAATGGTTCACTTGATGTGCATCTAACTTTCTCTTTTTAATAGGAGGGCAGTCACACTCCATATTTCTATCCTTCTGCAAATAATCAAATATACAACACCACTTAAATGTTATAGTGTAAATTACTTCCAGTATGCACACAATAGACAATACCAGGAAGAAAAAAAAACTAGAGCTGCTTGTTAGCTTTGAAAAATCCAAAAATTCTAAGGTACCGTCTCACTCCTATCCAATAAAACTATAAAAGATCTATGTCTGCGATTCAACCAATATCTTCTTACTCCTTTTATTTACTATAAACCACAGAAACAACGTCAGCTATGTCAACGAATGCAAAGCTAAGAACATAGAAACGCTAACAACACAGAATACAAAAAAAAAAAAATACGAATTTTAGAAAACCTTTATGTAGCCGGCACATAAATATATGCCCGAGAGCTAATAAAAAGAGTTATTCGTGTTTCTAAAATGTGTTCCGACAGAATGACAACTCTTTCTTAGCAGGATGCCTCAACACTCATCAAAGACTTTCAAAAAGGGAATCTTTTGGCACGATCATCATAAAACTGAACTTTGAAGATGCGATAGATTATGGCAGTGTATATTTAAGCAAAGTGCAGGTCTAGCAGACGTTTTTGATAGTTGTCTTATTGTTTTCAATACATATTTTCTGGCAGCCTAGAATAATAAGTGACATCCCTTTTTACTTGCTTATTTCAAATTATAAGCACAACTGGCATATTAAAAAAACACAAATGGTCAAAGCAGCTATCGGGTTTAGGTCCAGAAAGTTGCATCAGTTCTTCAATGTGTATTCGAAACATCACCATCTATGAGTAAAAATTATATACATTACATTGTGTTTGTATATCCTAAACATAAAAGCATAAAACCAAACCCTATTCAACTAGTATCTTAATAACTCGAAGTCAAACTATGAGACATCAATCTGTCTAACATGCAAAAGTAAAAGACATATTATAGCTACACATTCCTATGTAATTAAAACCAATCACCATATAGATATAGAGGGAGGACACTTTCATAAACCAAGACCATGTAAAAAGCAAATGCCTTCAAAAAGTCAATAACTATTCACAGTAAAAGTGTGTCTTCTTTAAGCACATACCTAATAGATTACAAATTCAAAATTATGTTTATAATATAAACTTCAAGTAAAAGTTCAAATTCCAATATTTACAGAAACTGTCTAGAATGGTACTTTCTAAAAGACTTTGTGAGTATTAATATTGGACACAAAGACATCTGCTGTGGCGCTGCCCCCTTAAGCAATGAGAAATCCTTGTATCTTACTAATTACTATCCTACCAATTGAAAGTTATTAACTCATGAACTAAATGAAAAGCTAAAAAGATACAAAACCCCTCAATAAATCTAAGCGAACTATGGAAATATATAGGCCATATTGTACCCTAAATAACATAAAGCTTAAAGGACTTAAAGTTGATGAAACTAGGAGATTGGGTATCAGAACAGCTAATTGTCTTTCTGATTAACGTAAAGAAAATTTCACCAAAAAACGTAACCAAAGATCCAAACTTTTACGATGTATGGTACTAAATATCTTCCCATTCATTAAAAGGACTGCCAATGTTCAAGTTTACGAGTAAAAGTTAATACATTTTGACAAAACAATGTGCCCCAAATATAGTTTAACTTCGACGAAAAATGTCTGGTACCCACATTGTCAAATTTAACATCTCTGTTATTCAGCAAAACGCCAAAACTAGCGGTATTCATCACATTAACCTTCTTAGTGGAGGGCCATAAATATGTAGAAGATTTTGTTAGTTTACACGAAATATACATTACACATAGATAACTTCACGGGCCAACAGCCTTTGCTGCCCCAAAATTGTCTCCGCCCATGATTCTGGTGGCCCGTAAATGTGTAAATATTTGCCTCTAAAAAAATTCCAATCCTTAATCCTTATCAACATTTTCATGGTAAGTTTCAATTGCATATACATATATGTATATACACACATATATATATACATACACATATAACTGTACCCAATCTCAGCATATGCGGGGATATATATAGATATATATACAGCAATTGATAATCCATGTATCCTACGGTAGAGACACTGCTTCTAGAATGATATATATATATATATATATATATATATATTTATATATATCACAAATGATAATCCATGTATCAATAATCAATTGAATGAATCTTAATTATAAAAAGTCAACTCAAAATTAATGATATTAGTTGACTAGATTTATCCAAATTCATCAAACTATACGAATAATGGAACGAAAAAAACCTAGACAAGGAAGCTAACTAATCAAATTATGCAATTATCAATTGAGAAAAAAGAAGAAGAGATTACCTGAAAGTAGAATACATACAGATATATATATATATAAGAAAACTAATTAATAGATATATAATCTGGAAGTTTTAGAAGAAGAAGAAGTAAGGAGGGAATTGGTAAGGGAGATAAGAGATGTGCATCGGTTTGTTGAGATTAATACGGAGAGTATCGGGAAAGGGTTTACAAGTACTTTGCTTCCTCTTTGCTTCCGTTACCAAAAAAAAGTAAACATAATCCAGTTACCTTTTTAAAATTAAAATTTAATTTTCTATCTCACGAGACAGAAAATTTAAGTACAATGTTCAAAATTTAATGGAAACTGTTTTATAATATAGTATATAGATATGTTGTAAACTTAGGGGTAAGGGTGTAGTCGACAAAAACTCTCGGCAAAAACTATCGGCTAAATCGGCAGATCGGCAATACTATAGCACGTGAATTGGCAAGTATCGGCAAGTTTAATCGACAAGAATTGGCATGCTACATCGGTTAGTTTTGGCCGATCAAAGTGAACGTTGGGAGCGTCCTTGTTGACCGTTTCTTTTTTTTTTGTTTGTTTTTTTTTTATGAAAAGTGAACGTTGGGAGCGTGTTGTGACTTTTTTTTTTTCTTTTTTCCATCTTCTATATATACATACACATATTTATCAAACAATCAAATACCAAACTATCATATACAACTATACTATCACATACAACTATACTATCACATACAATCAAACACCAAACTATCAAATTTCATAAGACAAAATGTCTGACGATGAACTACCCGTGTATATAATCCCTGAATTCTCATCCTCGTCGTCGTCTTCGTCATCTTCTGGCGGCTACGAGTTTTTGGCTTCTGTTGCTCTTGAAGCCTTAGAAGAAGACACTGCATCATCTTCTGCATACAGACGAAGATATATTTGGAGAGATAGTCACTCGGCTCATCAAAGAT
>JANDBE010000047.1:11010795-11025596 GCA_024320915.1 Erigeron philadelphicus | reverse complement strand
ACTTTGTTGGTTATAGGTCATTTGTGCAAACCTAAACCACAATAAGTGGTGAAGGATGCTAAAATGAAAATACAAGAGATTTCATGTAATTAATATTGTACTCTTTAAAATATCTACAATTTACAAAGATGTGATGTTGATGACTTTCTATAATTTGCATAATGTTACGATACATATTTAAAAAATGAAACAAGGATAAAGATTTAGTAATATTTGTAACATGAGAAATATTTATAAAAGAAATTATTATCTTTTATTTAAAAATCAACAATATTAAAATCATGTTAGTGAAGTCATTTAACATCTTGAAAAGATTACAGTTGAGAATATTTTCTTGCATGTATTATTTTATATATCACCGTCAATTTGACGTATTATGATGACTTTGTTGGTTATAGGTCATTTGTGTAAACCTAAACCACAATAAGTCGCGAAGGATGCTAAAATGAAAATACAAAAGATTTCATGTAATTAATATTGTACTCTTTAAAATATCTACAATCTACAAAGATGTGATGTTGATGACTTTCTATAATTTGCAAAATGTTACGAATAATGAAACAAGGATAAAGATTTAGTAAAATTTGTAACATGAGAAGGATTTATAAAAGAAATTATTATATATTATTTAAAAATCAACAATATTAAAATAATATTAGTGAAGTCATTTAACATCTTGAAAAAATTACAGTTGAGAATATTTTCTTGCAAGTATTATTTTATATACCACCGTCAATTTGACGTATTATGATGACTTTGTTGGTTATAGGTCATTTGTGCAAACCTAAACCACAATAAGTGGTGAAGGATGCTAAAATGAAAATACAAGAAATTTCATGTAATTAATATTGTACTCGTTAAAATATCTACAATTTACAAAGATGTGATGTTGATGACTTTCTATAATTTGCAAAATGTTACGATACATATTTAAATAATGAAACAAGGATAAAGATTTAGTAAAATTTGTAACATGAGAAGGATTTATAAAAGAAATTATTATCTTTTATTTAAAAATCAACAATATTAAAATCATATTAGTGAAGTCATTTAACATCTAGAAAAGATTACAGTTGAGAATATTTTCTTGCATGTATTATTTTATATACCACCGTCAATTTAACGTATTATGATGACTTTGTTGGTTATAGGACATTTGTGCAAACCTAAACCACAATAAGTGGCGAAGGATGCTAAAATGAAAATACAAGAGATTTCATGTAATTATTATTGTACTCTTTAAAATATGTACAATCTACAAAGATGTGATGTTGATGACTTTCTATAATTTGCAAAATGTTACGACACCTATTTAAAAAATGAAACAAGGATAAAGATTTAGTAAAATTTGTAGCATAAGAAGGATTTATAAAAGAAATTATTATCTTTTATTTAAAAATCAACAATATTAAATACATATTAGTGAAGTCATTTAACATCTTGAAGAGATTACAGTTGAGAATATTTTCTTGCAATTATTATTTTATATACCACCGTCAATTTGACGTATTATGATGACTTTGTTGGTTATAGATCATTTGTGCAAACCTAAACCACAATAAGCGGCTAAGGAGGCTAAAATGAAAATACCAGACAATTCATGTAATTAATATTGTACTCTTTAAAATATCTACAATCTACAAAGATGTGATGTTGATGACTTTCTATAATTTACAAAATGTTACGATACATATTTAAATAATGAAACAAGGATATAGATTTAGTAAATTTTGTAATATGAGAAGGATTTATAAAAGAAATTATTATCTTTTATTGAATAATCATCGGTATTAAAATCATATTAGTGAAGTCATTTAACATCTTGAAGAGATTACATTTGAGAATATTTTCTTGCAAGTATTATTATGTATACCACCGTCAATTTAACTTATTATGATGACTTTGTTGGTTATAGGTTATTTGTGCAAACCTAAACCACAATAAGCGGCGAATGATGCTAAAATGAAAATGCCAGACAATTCATGTAATTAATATTGTACTCTTTAAAATATTTACATTCTACAAAGATGTGATGTTGATGACTTTCTATAATTTGCAAAACGTTACGATACATATATAAATAATGAAACAAGGATAAAGATTTAGTAAAATTTGTAACATGAGAAAGATTTATAAAAGAATTTATTATTTTTTAGTTAAAAATCAACAATATTAAGATCATATTAAGATCATATTAGTGAAGTCATTTAACATCTTGAAGAAATTACAGTTGAGAATATTTTTTTGCAAGTATTAATTTAATATACCACTGTCAATTTGACGTATTATGATGCCTTTGTTAGTTATAGGTCATTTGTGTAAACCTAAAACACAATAAGCGGCGAAGGATGCTAAAATGAAAATACCAGACAATTCATATAATTAATATTGTATTCTTTAAATATCTACATTCTAAAAAGATGTGATGTTGATTACTTTCTATAATTTGCAAAATGTTAGGATACATATTTAAATAATGAAACAAGGATAAAGATTTAGTAAAATTTGTATAATGTGAAAGATTTATAAAAAAAATTATTATCTTTTATTTAAAAATCAACAATACCACCATCAATTTGACGTATTATGATGATTTTGTTGGTCATAAGTCATTTGTGCAAACCTAAATATAAGTTTTTTTCGGGTATACTTTTAATGCTATTAATAATTACCGATACCACCACCAGTCATTCTCACCATGTCGTCGCCACCACTGTCATTGGATTAGTATCCAGATTCTACATTTTAAACTTTCAACATTTGTCTAATTGAACTTTACACAATAACTAGTTGACCAACAACTTAAAAAAGTCACAATCTTTACCGCCAGACGTCCTGTTTAACTGCGTCACCAATCTTTCCTTCCTTCCCTCCTTCACTCACAAATCACAATCACAAATCATCTTTATTTTCTTCTGCAAATTGACTCCTACTCAAATGGACTTCTATTTTTTAACCCCCCACACAATTCTTGAATATTCTTTCTAGATCACTCTTTCACAATCTTAGTTGATCAAATTATTCTCTTTTTTCTTTTGAGCCAACTCTTTTTGCATCATTCATTTACACCCACAAATTATTTTGGTCATCTTTCTTTCATGGGTTCTTCTTGAAGAGGTTTGTTCATCTAAAGCTTGAATCTTTATTATAAAAATCTTGTTTTTTTGTTAATTAATAAATATGTTCTACTTTCTTTAGATTTTGGTGGGGTTATTGTTGCAAGTTAAGTAAAAATTTATGTTGGGGTTTTAGATTTTATTAATAGGTTTTGTATGGTTTTTGCCTGAATTGCTTATAAACCGGTAAACGGAAGAGGGATCACTCTTCAGGCTGCCCGCGAAAGTCGAGTCTTTGGCTAGCTCTTAATATACGTGGTTTGCTTGGTATTCCACTATCCGATTCTTGGACTTTTTTCTGTGCCCACCCCAAAATGTTTATCCGGTGATGTTTGAAACCGGGCTATTTTAAGACATTTAGGATGCCTTATAACTAGGCCACCTTAGAAATGGTTTGCCTAAATTGCTAATATGAGTAAATTTATGAAGTTTTTAATTCTTTATTTGTTAGAGTTGTTTTTAAGTAATTAAAAGGCGTTTGATTGATGCAATTGGGCAAAAAGTGATAAGAAGAAAACGCCTTATTCCCCCGCTTAAGCATCATAGAACATAAATTATTGATCCTATTAGATGCCAATAATTGATACTGATGATGTGAAGTTATTAAGATTATTTTAGCAATTTTGGATAAGCAGGACTATAAAATAATCATAGTCTAGTTGATATTATAGGTCTTCAAAGTGGTTACATGATGTGTAATGTAATTTTCTGGCTTTGATGGTAGTTTATGTTAAATTGTCTAACGTTACCATGAGTTAGATGCACATGAAATCTTTGGTATTGTATGGGGTGTTTGAATTTGCAATGTTGAATTTTATTATTTCATCGCCATTTTGTTATTAAAAAAAAAATTATGCTTTGGTTATAAGGGGGTTCAGGAGAGAAATCCCATAAGGTAGAAAGTGGATGACGAATTTTGGAAGTGACATGTGGATAATGAACTCTTTTTTTTTTTTATTGTACCGTTGATGTCAATATGAGTCTACATTTCTGAAGCTTTCTAGTTTGAGTTCTTGATGGGATTAAGTAAATTTCACCAAGGGACGATAGTTATACTTTTGGCCTTATTCTTTCTTCTAAGCATTAGTAGGATATTTATTGGTTTATTCTTAGATGCTATTAATCAACAGTGATTTGTTTTGTATTAGTTTTATCATCTGAATTATTATTTCATCACTTTTTAGTTATAGGGTAAAAAGATTCTGTAATCAGTTTTATATAGATGTAACAAAGCACCTGAACAGTGACCTAAAGCTGAACCGCTGAAGGAACCTATTTCCGTTGTTAAAGCAATTTCCTACCGATCTATGCCATTCTTCGTTGTATACCTGACAAAGTGGGAGGTGTAGCCGCAATAGCACTAGCTTTTATATGTCTGTTGGCTTTGCCTCTTTTTTTTTTTCCAGTTTACGTCCCTTTTACTTATTAACGGCTTCTATTCATTTTTCGGCATAATTTCACTGTTCATTGTTCAATTTATGAAGAGGTGGCATGATGGGCAGATAAGGCGGTGGATAACGACTGGTTTGGGTTAAAAAGGGTCATTATAGTACGGTGCCAATATGGATCTGGTTGCATTGACCTGCTAGCACGTTTTGTCCAATTTGATAAGCAGATGATTATTGCAATATTTTAATAATAGAAAAACAGTAGTATATCTTAGAATATAACACTTTAGGAGGTTGTATGCCCTTAGAAGAGACTTTGGATGAGTTTCAAGCTTTCAAAGCTTTTTATCTGATTTTTGACCCGTTTGAGATTAAAGAGGGAACAACCCAAAGCAACCCGTTGGTTAGTAAATGGGTCGAAATCAGCGGTCTAATGGAATGTCTTCACTAATCAGAATTTCAACTACTTCCACATAGTATTAAGCATATCCAAACTCTACCAGACGTATGTTTTTGTGCTGCTGTTGTTTAGTTTTGGTTTATTCTACTTATTTATTTTTTAATCATTTTTGCAGCAAAGCGAAAGATATAAACTCCCATTTGTAAAATATGTCACAAGAAAATTCTTCCGTTGTTGAATCACCTAGACGTCGTTCTGGTCTACTTAGAGATCAAGTTCAATTGGTGAAAAAGAAAGATTCACCCCGTTATGAGATTGCCCCTATTCAAGATACTTTGTCATTTGAAAAGGGTTTCTTTGTAGTGATCCGTGCATGCCAGTTATTGGTTCAAAAGAACGAGGGCATTCTGTTGGTTGGTGTAGCCGGTCCATCCGGGGCTGGGAAGACTGTATTTACTGATAAAGTCCTCAACTTTATGCCCAGTATTGCTGTCATAACAATGGATAACTACAATGATGCAACTCGTATTGTTGATGGCAACTTTGACGGTATTTATTTGTTATGTTATTGCCTATTTCTCTTTGTTTTATAATCAATAATATTTTAGAAAATATAGATTTTTAATGATACATTATATCAGAACTATGTTACAGGTTTTTATCAAATTATATGTGAGAACCTTGGGTTACCTTATTTGCTAATACAATCGTAGTGTGTCATCGGAAAAAAATCTTGTTTATAGTGATCGATGTTTCATTTCAACTCATTAAGCTCCAATCTACTTCCTTCGCAATTTCAGCCCATTTACCTGAAAATTGGTTGATTTAGGTTATATTTAAACTTCGACTGGCTATATGGGCTCACTTAAAATTTTAGCTAAAAAGAAACAGTTCAGATGGCTTTATTGAAACTTGTACTTTGGGTATGTATGATATTTTGGTGGTTTAGGAAGGGGATATCTGATATTTTCCCTACTTCATATATTAATTTGTTTAAAAGTCATCCGTTTTGACCAACACTCATCTTGACTTAATATACAACCTATTCTTGTGTCACCACTGCAGCCATCTGACCGTTGTTATTTTGCAGATCCTAGGCTGACAGATTATGACACATTGCTTGAGAACATCCATGGCCTGAAGGAAGGGAGGTCCGTTGAAGTTCCCATATATGATTTTAAGTCAAGTTCACGAATTGGTTACAGGTTATGAATCTTTTTCTTTTTTTTAGAGGGAAAATAGTTGTACTTGTTTTCTTTTATATTTTTAGTAAGCTCAAGAGTATTATACTTGCAGAACAGTCGAAGTTCCCTCCTCTCGCATAGTCATTATTGAAGGGATTTATGCACTTAGTGAAAAACTAAGACCATTATTAGATCTCCGTGTCTCTGTCACTGGTGGAGTACACTTTGACCTTGTCAAGCGTGTTTTAAGAGACATTCAACGTGTTGGGCAAGAACCAGAAGAAATAATTCACCAAATTTCTGAGACGGTATTCAGTGTTACTAATTTTGTTCTATTATAAGCATTATACATTGAGATTTGTCTCTAAGCTTCAAGCTGTTCGTGCACACAGGTATATCCCATGTACAAAGCTTTCATCGAGCCTGATCTACAGACGGCACATATAAAAATCATCAACAAGTTCAATCCCTTCTCTGGATTCCAGAATCCCAGTTATATTTTAAAGGTTAACCTCGTTAGCTTTTCTTTAAGCGTGAAATAGCAAGGGTAAGATATGGAATTTTACTGACTTATTATTATTGAACTGTAGTCTAAGAAGACAGTGACCCCAGAGCAAATGAAAGCAGTTCTTTCTCAAGAACATCAAGAAATAAAAGAAGAAACTTATGATATATATCTTCTTCCACCTGGTGAAGATCCTGAAGCTTGTCAATCATATCTGAGGATGAGGAATAGGGATGGGAAGTACAGCCTGATGTTTGAGGTATAGATCTTTCCCGAAATTTTGTTTTTTGCTTAATAAATTATTTTATTTATCACATACAATAGTAATCTCCAAGGCAATGCATTGCATGCCTGTAGTCAAGAATAGAGATTTGTACACTATTTAGGGGTACTTGATTTTGCGTTTGAAAAACGAGTAAGTGATATTGTCTTATGAAATTGGTAGCTTATTTTTGGAATTAATCTTGGAATATGGTGAATAAATCACAAGCATGTACATATAAAGTTGTTATTGAATTGATCCTTGCAAACTTTGTTCATACTATCTTACAGACTCTCTTGGGTATGTTACACCCTTTCATCGTACAGACACACAAACACGCACTAAACTGACACATGACATACATATATATTGTTTTCCAACGGTGCTCTTGAACTGTTGTGAAGGGCTGCCGCCTTTGTTGACAGTTACCCAACTGCCAAACCGCCTAATTTCCACTTCATAGCTCTTTACTTGTCAATAATACAAACTCGACTTTAACGTATTTACGGAATTGACATATTTAACCCAAAGTTTAGGTTAATAATCAACACTGATTAGATAAAGGTGAAACTTGGCCAAAAACTAAAGGCAAAGGGTCTTTAAAACATTGCAGCTGACATCTGAAAAATACCATGTTCAATAAAAATTTGCAACACCTTTGTTTTAAATATGTCATGTGAAATTATATCTTCTTTTTGAAAGATTTTGATTCAAGCTTATTTTCCCTTTGTCATATCTACTATCTACAACATTCCTTTATATTATAATTAAGTGGTTACCAACACATGTCGCGAATAATCAAACGCTTCTCCCAAAAAATTTGTCTAGTTAAATTAGACAGTATGAAAGCACAAGAATCCTGTTCAATTGGGTAATGTAGAAGGCATGAAATAAATAATATATGCTTGTTATTTGTGTTTTCTAGGAGTGGGTGACTGATAGTCCATTCATCATATCACCTAGAATCACCTTTGAAGTGAGTGTCCGTCTTCTCGGTGGACTAATGGCATTAGGATACACGATTGCTGCCATACTCAAAAGAAGCAGCCATGTATTCTTTGATGAAAAGGTCTGTGTGAAAACTGATTGGTTAGAGCAACTCAATCGCACCTACGTTCAGGTAGTTTATATGACTATTATTCTTTGATTTAGAAAATGGCTGAATTACATGAAAAAGGTAATCGACTTTAGTCTTTTCTGTTTCGAAACAAACTTTGTTTCCGTGATGAATCCTCGAACTTTTTAGAAGAATCAATCAGAAGTAAACACCACCTAAAAGGGTCCACATTGGTTCATCGGTTTGGGGTTCTTTTATTAAAATTATTAAATACTGTGGGTTTTATTAAATATATTATTGGCTTGAGAGGTTTCATTACATACTTTGGGAGTTTCATTTCAAAAAGTTCTCCAAAAAGGCGGGGATAGAAAAGGAAACACGAATAACTACCCCTTTTTTTTATTCTTTTCTTTTGCTTTCTCTCCGACTAGAGGATTCAAAAACAGAATTTTTACTCCTTCCTATACATTTCTTTTAGTTTCTTCTTCTTTTATATTCATTTTTCTTTTCTCTTCATTTTAAACTCGAGACTGCAGTGTAAAGGTTATATTCTCAGACAACAACAGTTGCTTACCTGAAATAATTTCTAAACCGAAGATGATTACCTTTTTTATGTATCAGCCAGAATAAAAGTCTTTGTTTATTCAACTTCACTCGTTTTATTTTTCTATTAATCCAAATTGGCTAAGGTGCAAGGAAGAGACCGTTTATATGTGAAATATATTGGAGAGCAGCTTGGATTAGATGGAACATATGTTCCTCGAACTTACATTGAACAAATACAGCTAGAAAAAGCCGTAAATGATGTGATGGTATGTGTTATCTTAGGTGTAAGACTGTAAGAGTTTGAGATTTGGATTTATGGTCTTGACTGACTCAAATAATTCTACAGACATTGCCAGATGATCTGAAAACAAAGCTTAGCATAGATGATGATTTGGTTTCAAGCCCTAAAGAAGCTTTATCTCGTGCATCTGCTGATAGGAGATCCAAATACCTTAACAGGTACATTTCATCCCCAATCGCATAGCTATATATTTATAGCATACAGGCCTATTGAGATCCTGGTAGTTAAAATTTAGAGTTGGAAATTTCAAATCAATTACTTGCGAGTGTATCGATCTGGTAATGTTTTATTTCTAACACGTCAAACAAGTAAAATTAAGATATATAACTGTAATAGAACTTGTCAAAAGTTTAAACAATTTAGAAAACTCTCCTACAGTTTATCATCTTAAACATCAGGTAATAGTTAAAGTAATGTAATTTCTGCAGTTACACTTGACACATACTACCTAAACTTATGCACAAAAAGCGGTTTGGGAGCCCGTCCCTCCCTGCTTTAATAAGTGCCACACAAGTAGCCATTTTGATCTGTTATCGGATTCCCCAGCCACGTTACATCTCCTCGATCCTTGTGCAGGGGCTCCTCTGGTTCAATTTTTCATGTATTATCAACAACACATCTTAATAGTTAATGATGAGTTCTCTAAACAAGCACATTTTGCCACCTGAGTGTGATATTGTGTAGTCACATTAAACACTCAAGAAATGGATATAGTATGGCACACTCACAATAACCTCTGCTAGTGAATGGGGCATATTTCCAGTTTTACTAGCGTTTGGGTTAGTATTAGTTTTTTTTTCTTTCTAAGGGTGGATATTGAGATGATTTCGACCGGTATTAGTGGGTCTTAAAGAACCAGGATCAGTTCTTGTGATATACTTGTATGCCTATATGGTATAAATAAGGTTTTAAATTTAAATTATGCATCGAACAGGGGTGGTGGACACTCATTTTCAAGCCGTGAAAGGAATTTATCAAAGCTGACAAAACTTTCTATTAATAGTAGGCGATTTGATGGGAGGACACCTGATTCACCAGCAACAGTGGCAAATCAAGTAAACACCTAATCTCACATGTTTTGAAGTCTTTGTTATTTCTTTACTTAACACTTACTTTACTTTTTAGGGAGTCATCACTAACCTATCAGAACAAATTTCAACTCTAAACGAAAGGATGGATGACTTTACATCTCGTATTGAAGAACTAACTTCAAAATTCTCTCAAAGAAGAGTGCCGAGCCATCAAAATATTGCTAACCAGGCTGAATCATGCAATGGCTCTGCAACTTCACTGTTCATGGCTGGCCTAGGAAACGGTTCATTGACCGGTCAACTACTACCTAATTCTGCATCTTCTAACCAGTTGGCACGAGAGACCCCCCTCATGGAAGAGGTGCACCATTCATCTTCTCCAATTCATATTGCTTCCTTTTGTAGTCTGCGGTGGCAAGAGGCAATATTAACCTGGTTTCTTACGAATCATTCAACTTGGACTGTGGTTTATCTTTGAATCAATACCTTTAGTTTTGCTAAAATGAGAACAGTTCAAATTGGCAAACAAGGCATACAACCATCAAATAATTTCTTAAAGATATGTTTTTATCGTAAAATGAGAACAGTTCAAATCGGCAAAAAGTGTCTTTCATAAAATAACTTAAACCGATGGTAACCAAAACCGACCAGGTCTGACTTGTTTCAATCTCCGAAAATTCCGTTTCAATGCCAGCTCTTCTTTAATTTTTACCTAGTCCATTTGAGTTTGACCCATCCATCTTGTCACCTCTGGTTGTAATACACAAACTCCAGGCTTGTGGCCAATAAAGATGCAATTTTGAGGATTTTTTTTTTAAAATTTGTGGTTTGTGACCATTATTTTCATGAGCAGGTGCTACTCATAGCAAGGGGTCAACGTCAAGTGATGCATCAATTAGACAACTTAAGTAGCCTGTTACGTGATTATGTGTCAGAAAAGGGTCAGCAAGGAGGATTACAGCCGGCTGATAAGAGCAACAGATTGACAGCAGCAATCGATTCCTTTGGAGTACCCTTAATTGCAACGTTGGCAATTGGTGGGCTGGGTTTCTTACTATGCAGGGCCTTGTATTCTCAAAAGTAACCCCTCTTTGATATTTCTTTCTAAAAACAACCAAATAAGCATGCAACAGGTCGGGACCAAAATCTTGTCCCTGAAAGTGTATAAGAACATACTGTATAGTAACAAAGAAAGGTTTATCTTACAAACCATGGCTCTTTTTGCTCATTTTAGCTCATATGTGTTTGTTGGTGCTTGGATTTAGTATTTCGGACTCGCTAAAAGGTGCATCAATGAGATTTGTTATAACCAAATTGCAGACAACAGTTCAATGATAACTAGGTTACAAATTCAACTTGCTTATTGCGGCTTATTGTTTTTCTCCCCAACAGTTGAAGTTCAAATACTTAAAACGGAAATAAGTTTAAGACGACAAGCTAAAAGTTGTAAAGACAACAATCTAACCATCTTCATTTTAACCAAAAATACTACATATTGCTTAACCCATACTCATTTTGCCATTTTTAGGTTAAAACAACTAATTCCAGGTGATGAGGGCGATACTTTAGATTCAATATTGAACTGTGAAAGAAACGGCATAGCGAGAAAGGTTTTGTGACCAGAAACAAAGATACATATGTGCACGCAATAAAATTCATGTGTTCAGATTTGCCATCACTAGAACAAAAGCTCATAACAGAATAAAGCTGCTTAAAAATATAAACACCTGATACCAATACATTGAAATATATATGTTGCTCAAAGAAAAGTTACAAGCAATTGTTTTCAGAACATAGAAGCAGCAAGTATTTTGCCATTTTTAGTTTAAAACAACTAATCCCAAGTGATGAGGGCGATACTTTAGATTCAATTTTGAACTGTGAAAGAAACGACATAGCGAGAAAGGTCTTGTGACCAGAAACAAAGATACATTCTGTGCACGAAATAAAATTCATGTGTTCAGATTTGGCCATCACTGGAACAAAAGCTCATAACAGAATAAAGCTGCTTAAAAATATAAACACCTGATACCAATACACTGAAATATATATGTTGCTCAAAGAAAAGTTACAAGCAATTGTTTTCAGAACATAGAAGCAGCAAGTGATGTTATTTCTGTAGCAACTTGATCATATTCGCTTTTCAGTTTTTGTTGGATTTCCTCTCCAAGTTCTCCCTTTGTTGGCTTGGGAAGAACAAGAACACAGCATGTCGGCCTCTTGGTTGCACCTGCATTTGCAAGATCCTGCAACCATCCATTTTGTCATCTCGTTGGTTAATATTGAGTATCGGAGGTGCCATTGGAAACCCGGCATGAGTAGCTGACAGTTGCACTAGACTTTGTGCCAATAAATGCAAATTGGTGGGGATGGCGGGTCATTATTTTTTACAGGTCAGGCAGGCTGACTCAACACATTTTTTGTACAAATTTTCAAGCGATGTATTAAACTATACAATTAAATATAATTTAGTAGGTTTTATATAAGAATCAACACGTTCATGCACTATGAAGCAATAACAACCACTACTTCAAGCAAAATCAGCACATCAAATCCAGTAAATTATTAGGAGATAGCAAACTTACTTCCTTTGATGTGACGTAAACATATGGTATCTCTGACTCTTCGCATAATATCGGAACGTGGGTTATCACATCAATTGGGGTTATATTTCCCGCAATTACACACACTCTGCGCTCACCAAAACAAAAAATAGATCAGCAAAAAAAAATCATCTTTCATCCATAAAACAATATGCAAAGCAGATATATTCAATATATACCCATCACATCAGATGGTTTCCTTAAAATGGAACTGATAGGGTGTTTATTTCATAGATCCATGTGTCCCAAACTACTGGATTAGAGGAGACAATTTCGACGCATTTACTTTTTGATAAACAGATTTAAGTTGTGTTTTTACGGAAAATGAGTCAAATCAATAGATTTAGTTAAAGGGAAGTGGGTCAAATAGGCGTAAGTTGTTAAACAGGTTAAAAGTCATTTAAAGTCTCAGTGTAGTGCACACATCCTATTAAATCGTTTTATTCAAAGATTTACTCTATCAACTATGTAATAAAAGCCAAGGCATTTTAACTACCAACTTAATACAACAGAGAAAACAAATGGACCAAAAAGTGTTTGATGGTTAATCAACCCAACCCTGCATTCTTCAACATGTGCTTATAAATGATTTATTTTAACCCAAACATATTTAGATACAAAATCCACCTGAATACAAATAGTATGACCCATGTTTTGAATTAGCAAAAACCTAATTCGCATTTCTCTCTTAAAGAATAAAAACTTAGAAAAATAACCTACATGCAATCAACTTGTTAACAAATGAATACATATAAGGCAAGGTTTTTAGTCATCTTACTTCTTTTGTATACAGAGTAATAAGAAAACGACTTTGTCAACATTTGTGTACATCAATTAAACATCTGTATACGAGAACTTAACATGTTTTAATGAGGTTTTAAAGTTAACAAAATGGCCTAAGCATGACATAAAACCAACTTTTTACATCTTAAATGTAAACAGAAATATCACAATGACTGAATCATAACAAGTGAAAAAGTATGTCGGGTACTTTATGAATAAAAATACAACCCCTAACAATCAATAATCTGAAATATAACATACTCAATATATGAACATACATCATCAAAACATACTTAACAAACCATAAACTTAAATGGTCTTTTATGCCGAATTTCTCAGCAGAAAGGCGCTTATAAATAAGCGATCTCAAACACCCTCTTAATATTTTATGAAAGGTCAAAGTAACTAACAAATCGAATACCGTGACTACAGGAGAACCTCAACCTTACTGCCGGACTAGAATCGCATTGGTTCAAAAAAAGCATAATTACATACCAAACACCTTCAAACTACTACTACGTGTCGTCGATTTTTATTCAAAAACACACACTGCCATATACCCTTTCTTATCATCAGTTGGGTAATTATCGTATAATTTCGATAAGTTTTTATATTTAGATTATTTTCTCTAATAACAGATATTTAAAAGTAACAACTTACCCTTTATTACCACGCCTGATGCTTTTCACAACCTCTTTAACTCCTCTCTTTAAACATTTATGTTCCGCAGCTACATATTAACATCATTTACACATACCACTAATGTTAAAAATCATATTACATATATTGTGTGTATATATAAATGTTCTGTATCAGATAACAAAAGGTTATGTAAAGACAAACAGAAAGACAGAGGTTAAACCTTTGCGAACAAGTTTTAAGGTACGTTTAGATAGTTTTTTGCCAGCAAGTGGTTTAGCAATGGGTGCTAATGCCAACAGTTTCTTTTTTTCTTTTTCTTTCATTGCTGATTTCTCTGCTTCACTATCACTTTGTTAAAAGGTATTGTCAATCTATGTATTAGAGTTTTATATATGTTACTTATTATGTTGCATAAGATTAAATGCAGGTAAATTGAGGGACTAGAAGTGGACTATTCAGAAGTAAAGGGACTTGACGTAATGATGCTGGTTTTGGACTAAAAGTGTCAAGAAGAAAAGGAGAGGGACTGGAGGGAACATATTTTCGTGTATATATACAATACGATGTGTTAGGGTTTGATACACACAAAAATACCATTATCACATCTATATCTATCTCATTCTGTATATCGTCTCAATATATTTTTGTCTAATATCTGTAATATTAATTGATTGATCATCTTGATCATTCAATCAGTCTCTTGTTCTAAACAATTTGTTTAGAATATCATTGTAATCAAAACAATCTATAATAATAATATACTAAAGAGAATCTGTCCGATTAAATCTGTGTAAGTATATTTCTCATATTTGTGTTGATGTATATTTCGTACACATTCCTATCCATCCAACTCATTCTCTTGAGTTGGCTCTAACCAAATCTCTTTTAACAAAACTCTATCTTTCGAAATGATCAATCACAATTATCTATCATTTTGCTAAAAATCTCATTTTACCACCATCATGTGGCCAATTCATCTTTTT
>JANDBE010000047.1:10996215-11006427 GCA_024320915.1 Erigeron philadelphicus | reverse complement strand
GAAAATCCATTTTGAAACCAAGACCTCTTTCGGGTCCCTATAAATATAAACAAATTTGCATGAAGTAATCGATATTGGTAAGAGGGTACGAGCCAAATGTGTAGAAAGTAATCTAGGAGAAGGATAGGAAGTAATTCCTAAAATGAAATCAGAATCACTTTCGATGATCGGTATGGCGTCATGTGGTCCATGTTGATGCAAATAATGATCAGAAAAGGTATAAATGTCGCGGTTAATGGTGGAGAACATAAGGGCTTTAAGCCACGTTGTTCCGGATTTGATAAAAGAGGCCAAGAAAATGTCTGTTGGGTGAGATTTGAAGCAAGTGTTGATAAGTAAATTGTGTTTGAGGGCATTGACGGGTAACCAAAATCCCTTGTAGTTGTATAAGTTTTTTACCATCCAGCCATTAGCATTAGGAAGTGTTTCTATCAAGTGTTTGTGCTCCTCAAAGATCTCTTTACACTCTTCATTTTCTTCGTTTGATTTTTCAATGGCCTTGGTTTCAATAGGAGGAGAATTTGACATGATGCAAAATATTTGATCAAAAAGAATGAAAATTGATTGATCATTTTCCTGTTATATATATAAAATATGAAAAAGTGTGGTGGGTGTCTAGGCAAAAGTCAACTTCTCGATATCTGTCTGGTACAATCCTAGACCAGGGAAGACTTTCTTTAAACAATATATTAATTCGAATAGGCACATTTCATTCGACTTCGGCATTTTTCAAACCTTTATGTGCTATACAATTTAACTACTAATAAGATATTAAGATTTATAAATGAGATGTTACATCCATACACGAGTCGACTCTTACGAGTCGAGTCGAGTTACACCAAAAACGAGTCGATTTGTTAGGTGACTCGTTTTGTCCAGACTCTTACGAGTCGCTATGTAAATTTGGACCGAGTCACGAGTCGCAAACTTATAATTATTTTAAATTGATACTATTGTTATATATTCTATATTATACTTAATTTGCTCTATTATTTTAGGTGTTACCTATGTAGTTTTGGTCATTTTATGGTGAATTTGGAAATAATTTTTAAGTTTATGCCTCAAAAACTATTGAATAAGTAATATTTTGGTAAACTTATCAAGATAACGAACTTAATATATTTCGAAAGACGTTACATATATATAATTATACTATATTATGTAGTACTTAAAAATGTTTTGACTCTTACGAGTCGACTCAAATTTCGAGTCACGAGTCAAAAAATCATGTTTTCGAGTCGAGTTACAAGTTACGAGTGGACAACTATGCATCCATACCCCGTTATTAACTAAGTAGTAATTATATATTAACTTTATTAAACATTTGCAATGCGTCTTAACATTTGCAATACTAAGATTATTATAGTAAGGTTTTTTCTTTTTTTGTTTATTATTCATCAAAAGTTATTCCAAATGGTACGGTTTATATTAAAGTTAATCAACGTTAATATAAAAACGCTTTCAAGATTAAAAGCCGCCACGCACAGGTATTCTTCTAGTATATGGATGATACGCGGGAAAAAGAGAGTATATGAAAAATTTTTTCTTATAAAACCAAATTAACTTAAATATTATGATGTGTAATTTTGCGATAACCAAGTGTTACATCATTTCAAATTCACAACTTGGAATTCTCACGTTTCTGGGTCAACTGCTGTCGCAAAACCCTCCTCATTACCTTGTTTGTTGCTGTCCTAGGAAGTGACTCAAATGGCACCACATCAGAAACCTGAATACCAAAAGGTCAAAGTTGGAATTCATTAGATGTCAGACCTCTCCAAATATTCAACAGAACAGGTTTTAAATGATAGTAATATAATATATACCTTAAAAAGAGGGTTGAGATTCTTTTGCAAAGCCAAATTTAATGATCCCTTCAACTTATTTAGGTCGGGCCTCGAACCATTGGGATCTTTGAAAACAACAACAATTACCAACCTTTCGGGCCCACCACCAGCCGGTGTAGCCCCTATAGCTGCTGTCTCAAGGATCATGTCATCAACTGAGTTGCACACGCGTTCAATCTCAACTGAACTTACCTGCATAACCATCCATAGGAGATCTTAAAGATGTTTTGTTCACTAGGTGTGGCAAATTGGGCGAGTTCAGAAATGGTCATAACCGGCCAGGTTGTGTTGACTCGAAAAAACTGTATGAATTTTTATTTTTAGTTTCACGGGGAATTATGATTGGAAGATAGCTAATAATAATCTAACTATTTGAATAGAAATGATCTGAGAAGGTGTTATGCATTACAACTACAATTCCGGGTGATTTTTGATCTGTTTTACCAATTCAACCCCATTTTTGAAGTTTCTTTTTTAGCTAGCTTGTTTACTTCACCCAATATAACTTGGATCGACAATGCTTAGGTTGAACTCGCCACATCACTAATATATAGGTTTTTTTCGTGAAGCTCATTACTAATATATACAATAATTCAAATAAACAGCAATCGTAGTCATCCAACTTAAAGAAGAAAAATGAAAGAAAACTTAGTTGTTTAGGATAATAAGGGCTGATTGTTGGCATCATTGAATTATCTGTTGGCAACTCTGTAGATGAAAACAGTGACGAAACTAAATTTCTCCAAGGTTACACCCTCTTTTGACTAAGAATAAAAGGGAAACTCAGAAAAAAGAATGCTATACATATCAACTTTCAGTTCAGAAAGTCATCACTTTCACAACAATACCACCATGATCTGTTTAGAAAGGACGAAATAAAAATATGCGAAAGATTACAACAATACCTTAATACCCCCAAGATTCATGGTATCATCTGCACGACCATGGGCACGATAGTATCCTTTAGATGTGAGCTCAAATACATCCCCATGCCTTCTTAGAACCTATCATGAAAAGATTCAGAAAAATGTAAATTCAAACATCAACCCAAAGTGTGCTACAAATTAAACTTTTTGCCTACCTTCCCCTTCCAAGAAGGCATTCCTTTGAAGTAGACGTCATAGTGGTTAGCATTTAATAGTGTGTTTGATGCTCCAAACATGAGGGGATTCAGAGCCAATTCACCAAATCCGGGTACCTTCGGTGGCTATAATAAAATAAAGATATCAAACCCAAGAGCCAAATACAACTAATTTATGGCTTAAAGCCTTTTACCCAAAAAACAAAAGCCTAACAACCCAAATTTTTTAGCTTTCAGGACAAATAGCACCAGATCAGTCCATGACTGAATCCAAAAGAAACTTTCTTGAGTAGAGGTTGCTAACGGGTAACTCGTTCGAGTTGGGTAAGTAAACAAAATGTGCAATTCTTTCGTATCTCTCAAAATGAGAGAGCATTGACCTGAAAAATTTCCTGTCCAAATTTTGGTTATATATCTTTGTCATACTATGATTATTTCTCTCATATTATTCCAATAAAGATCTACCATTATTTTTTTCAATAAAATGATTTTGGGATGTTTTATGGATTATATTACACTTTAGGCAACTTTTGACCCATTTGACCGATTTGTTTAAAAAAGCTTTTACGATCTACCAGTTGACCCACAAAGATAATAATATTTTCCAAACTAACCCATTCTTTAAGTTAAGAAAGATTGTTGGTGATTAATGGAAAAACTCTGCTTACTAAAGGGATTCCATCCTTGTCAAGAATAAAGAGATTACATCCCAAATTTGGTGTGCTGAAAGCAGATAAACACTGAGGCTGCAGTAGTGATCCGGTAATAAAACCACCACCAATTTCTGTGCCACCACAATACTCGATCACCGGTTTGTAATGAGCTCTTCCCATCAGCCAAAGGCATTCATCTACACTAGATGCCTCACCAGTTGATCCAAAACTCCTAACAAATTAAAAGCACTGAAGAGTTCAGTTTTAAAAAATGAACACAATATGAAGTATAGATGAGAAAAAAGGCTGGTTGGGTTAGAATGAAAATTCTTTTTAGAGGTCGGGTTACAATAGGTTTATACTTTTATAGACACAACTAATGTCAAAATTTCAAATATGATGAAGAGCCATTATAATATTTCCATACTAAATGGATTCAGTTTGTCACATCTAGATAGTTCAGTTTCTCACCTATACTTCATACTAGAGTTAAAATTAGAAGGAGCCCAAAACATTAATGTAAGAGAAAACACTCACCGGATGGTTGACCAGTCAAAGCCGGCTGTACAATTCTTAGATTTCCATGCCCTTACGATACTTGGGATCACTCCCAACATGGTTACTTTTGCATCCTGAAAAATGGAAGAAGCTATGACGTTAATATAAGTAAGACATATATACAGAAATACAACATTAAATCGTAAGGGTAACATGCAAACAGAAAATGTTAAGGACAAGCTTGACAAGATGAGTGGGTTGAGTAAGGTTCACGATGATTGTGGGTAAAATTAGGTAATTGTGCTATTGGCCCGAAAAACATATTTTTGTGTACAATACTTCTACAACTAAGTAGTGTGTTTACTATAATTTCGAACACTATCATTTCAATGATGATAAAGAAAAGATTGGCATAACTGATCGATGAGATTAGTGTCACTAACAATAGACTTCACATGAACTTCGACCTGTTGAGGCATTTCCTTGTTTACTAAAATTTTGATTCTGACCATTATATCCGTAGGAAATAAAGCTTAGCCCCAACTGACCTATTCACACGCGATCAAATTTATTATCTCCAGACTATTTAAGCAAGCTAAAATGATGAAAATAGATTTCTTTCTGTCAGATTAAAAGTTGAAAAAAGAAATGTGGCATTAAAAGAAAATGAATATATGAGAAACAGTAGTAATAACAAACATCCGACCGATTCAACCCTAATTCACCTATTTTCTTATATTTTCTCATTTGACCTATAAGATATAGAAGATAACGCGAATTGGCCCGTTTAAAGGTAAATGGATCCTAATAGCACCTCTAGTAATTAGGTATGAAATCAACCTGAATAAACTTGGCAAAGCCAGGACCGAGAGGAGATCCATTATACAAAGCAAGCGACCCTCCATTAAGCAAGGACGCATATATTAGCCAAGGACCCATCATCCATCCAAGATTAGTGGGCCATGCAACCACGTCACCTTTATGGACATCCATGTGGCACCAACCATCTGAACCAGCCTTGAATGGCGTTGCAAGGGTCCATGGAATTGCCTTGGGTTCCCCTGTAGTAATATCCGTAGATTAATACTTGTTCCATACCATTGACATTTTTTATGGCACTTATAAGTTTAAGAACACAAAAACAAATGTATACAGAATCCACAATAATATATCCTACCTGTAGTTCCTGAAGAAAAGAGGATATTTGTAGAAGCATCAATGGGTCGTTCAACGCCAACAAACTCACGATTCCTGTATAGGTTGACTGACTATTTCAGAAACAAAATTCACCTCACATCAAGATGCAAAATTCAAGATATATAAGATATCAATAACATTTCATGAATGATAGAATGTCATAAAAGGTTTAAGGGGTGGAAATAAAAGAAGAAAATATACTTGTAACTTTTAGCTTTTTCAAGAAAATCATGCCAAGATATATCACCATCACGTAATTTCATACTAAAACTAGATCCTCTTGTAGGAATGACGATTGCCAAAGGTGATTGAGCATCAACAACTCGGCTGCAGAATTTACATGTGAAACCCATATGTGAGGATGTTGTTTTCTTCTGAAAATATAAAGCAAAGATGCTCAAAAGGGTATGAAAGTCCGTTTTACCTGTACAATGGTAGGCTTCTTCCACCACGAATGATCAAATCCTGGGGTAAAAAGAGATGTTGATATTGTTATTGCATATGCAGATACATCAATATCCCTTTTTCGAATAGTTTAAAATAAACCAAAGCACATAAAGACTAACCTGGGTAAAAATTGCTTTCGCTTTAGATATTTTAAGTCTTGTTGAGATCTCATTTGAAGCAAAACTATCAGCAATAGATACAACTACATAGCCAGCTAAAACAATTGCTAGATATATCACCACAGAATTGACATCCATAGGCATATCAATTGCAATTGCAGAACCTATTTCCAATCCCAGTGTTCCAAGTGCATATGCAACTAGCCTAAATATATTAAGAAAATGTATAAAAATATATAAAATATTAAAAAACAATTTCACAAACATATGATTTTGTTTGTTCCATTTTCTGTTGACATCAATAGATCAAAACTGAGATTGATTAGCATACCAAACCTCTGAACGCAGTTTTTCAAAGGTCATTCGGTTGACTGGCATTTCATCTTTTCCTTCATCGCGCCATATCACTGCTATATCACTCGAATTTCTCTTGCCACCCAAACTTAAACAATTCCTAGCTGGATTTACATAAGCTCCATAAAGCCACTGACCTCCTGGATGCAATAATTGGCTTTCTTCAGACGGGTCGTCGACTATTATGCGTTTTGGAGGCACAGAAAATGATATGTTCATTTCATCAAGTACCGTTTTCCAGAACACCTAGCCATGAAGACACTTAAGCACATGTAAATATTCTGCCCTCACAATGAACCAACACTAAATATAACTCAACAACTTACAAATTAGACCACTAGGTGTACCTCAAGATTGGAGACTGAAAAATCATGAAAATCAGAGTAGCTTGAAATGGGATCTTTGTAATTGGGACCCAAAAACTCCTTTCCACGTCTCTCTAATAAACTACCGATATTTGTTAACTTTGCATCGTCCCTAACAATTATACAGAAACAATTAACCACAGGTACAAGGCACGCTGTATCCACAAGTCACAAAAACTAGTAACCACTGAAGGGAACATATTTGTAAAAAAGAGAGCATGAGCAATTTTTGTAGAAGACACTGTGGGGACCAGAATGCGAGCGAGATCTCTGATTATCACTATTATTATCGTGAAAGTGATATTACAAATTTACAATGAACATCTTTAAGCAAAGTAATGAAACTTCAAAAGTTGACTACAGTTTTCTTTCTCAACAAAGTATATACAAGTCTATACATGATAATACACCAATATATACAAGGTTACAAGCTAAATCCAAAAACAAATAAAACAAATTTCCTCTCTTAGGCAGGGATTAGAGCAAGGGTTTGTGATCCAAGTATTCCAGTTTAGATGGGTAGCCTTGTTGAACCGATCGAACAAGGTGTAGCTAAATTAATGACTTTATCCCAAGATTCTAAAAAGAAATGATTACTACAAGCAAGCAAACAAGGCCTATCTGATACATCCTAATATTCAGCAAAAAAATATTACAAAACATATGCAAAAATATCCATACTGTCACTATGTTATCTATCAAGGTTCTGCTAGTCTTCGGTTAAGTTTCAGAGTGGTGTTTTTCAATATCCTTTTGTGGTCATTCGTGACTGGTCAATGTGAAGAAGTTTATTAAAATCATGGCCTATTTCAAGGTTTTGTGTTGGCTTCTAAGATAGTCTCAAGGTTTTTCAATTGTTTAGCACCGGTCATTGACATTTAACTCAAGTCCTTTGTTTTTAGTTACAAAAGTAAGAATCTTGAAACATGTTTTGCGACGAGTCCATAGATTTAGGGAAATGCTCAGTTATAATATTTTTTAAGTGTTTATTGTAACTTCAAAGCTTCAAATGGCTCCTTGCCTTTTCAATGAAATTTCAATAATTTGTTAAAACAAATATCTTTTGACTATCCCCCCTTTTCCAATTCAGTCCCAAAAAAAAAAGTGAACCCTCATCTTTTATTGCAACCCAGTAAAAAAAAGCAAGTTATTTATCTTTGTACTAATAAAATAGAAGTACTTATCCGGTAATGTGGTTTGTCGACTTGTCGTTGAACCCATTTTCGTCTATTTGAGAATATAATTACGATGAGTAGCCCCATAGTTGTCATTCAGTCCCCATGGTTGATTTTTTCATTTCAAGTTCATCCATTTGCTACTTAAAATCACAAAAATACCTTGAATAGCCATTTTGGTCATCTTTAGCATAATTCAGAAAAAAATGACAACCAGGGTATTCTAGTATCCTAAATCGTAAATGGACGAAAAGTCGAAAACTGATAAAACAACACATCACAAACAATCAATATAATCTACTCCAACAAGGCAAGAAATAATTATATAAACTCTTAAAAACCCAAATACTCAAAACAAACATAATTTAAGCACACCCAATTAATTTTGACTTAAAATAAAACTAAACATCAAAAATAAAGATACAGAACAACTTACGGGTCGGGTAACCAAGCAGGTGGGTCAGGTCCAAAATCTAAGTAACATCCATAATACATCATCTGATGAAACGAAAAGGGAAGGTCCGGGTTGAGAATTCGGGTCGAAATTTGCTTCCATGTTTGAGGAGTACCAGGACCATATTCCTTGATTATTTCAACAAGTTTGTTATAAAGTTGAGTTGCAGTTTCTAATGATATGCCACCACCCTGCACGTTTACTATATCTGTTATACATATTTTATCTAATGATTTGTACACCATTTTTTTTAAAAATGCTTTGAGATGTTTTTTTTGTGTGTGACACAAAATCAATGTATGTTTGTTTTATGTTTGAGAAGAGTTTGATTTGATGATGATTTGTTTGAAAAAAAGAAAAAAGTAAAAAGATAAGGAAGACACGAGTGTTTATAGTGTAAGGTGACCCAATGAATACTGTTACGTACAAATTTTGGAGTGTTTCTAATTTTGGCGTATGTAACTGCTTGTAGTGTTTTTATATGTGAAAGATGGAGGATTTTAAAGTGGTTTTTAACATTATTTGGAAGCATTTTGAATTTTTTTTATTAAAATAAAATGTAAAAAATCTCATTCATATTAATGAAATTATTTATGAACACATTTTGTTTCCTAGAGGATGGGGTTAGTGGTTTGATACCTTGATTTTTACTCTTTGCAATGTTGAAATTCTTTTTCTATCTTATATAGATACTACAACCTTTAAAAATTGTGGTTGTTATGAATAAGGCTGTTATGTAAACGACTGAGACCTCAAACCCGTAAAAAATGACATTAGATGTTACTTACTTTCGTTTTATAAAACCTATTTTTCAATAAGAAATTTGATATGGTTTTAAGACACATATTATAAAAACTCTATAACCATATGACAAAATAAAGACCACCTCATCTTTTCATAAAAGTTGCAATGTCAACCATTTTAATACCCTGTTGAACTATCTTTATAGATACGATATTCAATGAGTGAAACGAACACACTAAGAATTTTTTCGTAGAATAAAATTGTGTTTCAATATTTGAACGATCTTTCTGATCAAGATCTGATCATTCAAATAAATTAAATGAATTATACATCTAAAGCTTCAGAGGGAAATAACTCACTAAAATCCATCATAAATAAAAATTAAATACTTATGATCATCCTTAGATATGTTTAAAATAGAATTCGAAGATAAGGCCTCTTATGAGAAAATATATATGTCCGTCACTATACTTTTTCATATCTTTTTTTTTCCTCATCTTTTAAAACATATACTACTTCGTCTCAGTTTAGTTATCCACTGTTAACTTTTAATTTTTTTTTTGTCTCAACTTTGACCGCAAATATTTTTATTTATATTATATAACACTTGATATATATAATATATAAATAAATTTGATATTAAACGAACTTTTCAATGATATAACTTTCATCAAGTATTGTATAATATAAACAAAAATTTATACTATCAAAATTAAAAGAAAAAATCTTAAAAAGTAAATAATAGAAAACTAAAATGAGACGCAAGGAGTAAATAGTAATAGTATATCTCATTTTAAAGACCTAATTACATATATGTTTTAGGTGCAAGTTTTTAATGCATAAATACAATGTTTTTAAAGCATGTTGTGGATATACATGTAATTATATCTTTAAAATGAGACATATATGAAAATCTCCAGCACATAATTGGACAGGAAAGTGTATTAGGGAAAACAACATAAGACAGATCCAAAATATTAAATCATCATAAGAGTATATTAATTATTACTCCACTAATGCGGCATGTAACAATTTTATTGGCTTGATAATATAGAATTAGAGGTGTAAAGTAAAACTGATTAACCGAACCGAATCAACTATGTGTGTGAGAGAGAGAGAAAACCCTCCCCCTTCCCCTTCTCGTCGGCCGCCACCTACATCGGAGAAAGATGATGGCTGGAAGCAGGTTAAGCATCGTCGTCGTCCCCTCCCCCCTCCAATCACCACCTTCTTCGTCTACAATCTCCCCCCCTCCCTTAACAGCTCCGATCTCAAAAC
>JANDBE010000047.1:10972242-10985833 GCA_024320915.1 Erigeron philadelphicus | reverse complement strand
TAATCCCAAACCCAACACCTTCATCTTTCTTTACATATATATATATATATATATATATATATAGTAGGCAACACACCAACACACATTTAGTTAACAAACTAAAAATCAAATGCAAGTGATTCAATGACCAACCAGATATTAATAAATCATATCCCTAAAGGAAGCTACATGGTCATTAAAGATCGCCCATGTGAGGTTGTTATATATTGTTTTATGTATGTTTTCGTTTGATTTATTTTTTGACATGTAATTAGGTGTTTTTAATTTGTTCTTAAACATTTTAATATAGCATTGGATATCTCTTTGTTCATTACATGCAGATAATCGGTCAGCTTTTATGTTATTATTAAAATATGAAATTTTGAATATGTAATCGTAATTTAAGAAGTCACATGACCGGTTACTTTATAAAATGTAACAACATATTCATCTTGTTTGTACAGAACCATAGTTCAAATATACTCATATCCCAAAACACTTATTTGGACCTCAATCTCAACAAAGGCGGCATAATTTACATTCATACTTCAAATTGAGGTTTTTTATATCGATGTGTACAAGTTGAGCTTTTGCGTCATCATCAGTTATCTCGTTTTCATGGTCCGAACAAAGCAGTAACTTATAGCTTAGGCAGATAGAATTTAATTCGAACTTCCCAATCTTGGGGAGAACTTCACTTCAAAATTTTCTCAATTTGGTCAAGTTACCTTCTGATCTCATGTTTAAAATAATTTAACATATCAAAGTTTTCCTTAAGACTAAGAACCATATTTGATAGTTTCGAACCAAAAATCTCTAGGTAGGTTTGATGCCAAAGATCTATAGTAACGCTTCTTCGTGTAGAATCTAAAACATTTACTGAGCCAAACATCTTTTAAAGAGAATTCATAGCAACTAAATTAAGGTTGGGGCTACTTTTCAGCATTTTATTTAAAATCCTAAATAAAACATAGGTAGCTGACGTTCTCAATCTGAAGAAATACGAAATGGGAGAGAAAATATGTATCTTATTCATCAAGAATTGTTACAACTGTGTGTTATATAAAATATGAATATGATCTCCTAATCTCTTATCAATATAAAACTATAAATTTAAACTAGTGTTTAACCGCCTAACTATATTTACATTTTATACCTTATACTTCTAATAATAACATAATGAACCATATATTTACATATATATTCTTCATCCCCCCCTCAAGTTGGAGGTTGTGACAAGCCCAACTTGACACTTAAAATCCAGTGTTGTGCTTGTGAAAGCGGTTTCGGCATAAGATCAGCTAACTGCAGATTAGAAGGGATGTGTGCAGTTTGTAGAAATCCTTCTTCAATTTTGTCTCTTGTAAAATGAGTATCTACCTCCAAATGTTTGGTGCGTTCATGAAAACAAGGATTGGCAGCTATAAGTTGAGCTGACTTGTTATCACAGAAAAGAGTGATGGGTAATCGAACTGGTAAATGCAGATCCTTCATAAGAAAACTTAACCACAATAACTCACAAGTTGTACTTGCCATGCTTCGATATTCTGCTTCTGTTGAAGATCTAGAAACAGTTGGTTGTTTCTTGGTTTTCCATGAAATTAAAGAATGACCCATAAAGATACAAAACCCTGTTAGAGATCTTCTTGTGATTGCACATGAGGCCCAATCTGCATCTGAAAATCCAGTTAATTGAAGATCAGACTGAATAGGATAAAATAATCCTTCATTGACAGTCCCTTTAAGATATCTTAACAAATGTCTTGCAGCCTGCATATGTTCATCAGTTGGTGCTGAAACAAATTGACTGAGATGCTGAACTGGGTAGGAAATATCTGGTCTAGTCATGGTTAAGTAAAGTAATCTGCCCACTAATCTTCTGTATGAATCAGCAGAAGGTAAAGGTTTACCTCTATCAAGTCTAAGCTTCAAATGAGAAGGAAAAGGAGTGACTGCTGGTTTAGCACCAGTTAAACCAGAATCTTGCAATAAATCCACAATATATTTTCTTTGATTTAGGTGTGTTCCATTATGAGTTCTGCATAGCTCAATACCTAGAAAGTACTTAGCAACTCCCAAATCCTTTATTGTGAATTTTGCATCCAAAGCAGCCTTGGTAGCAATAATATCTTCCTCATGTGTTCCAGTTAATAACACATCATCCACATATACTAAAGCAATCAAGAATTTACCATTCTCAGCTTTAACAAATAGAGAGTAGTCATGTTTTGACCGAGTAAAACCCAAAGATATCAAAAATTTAGTAAACTCATGGTTCCATTGTCTAGATGCCTGTTTAAGACCATAAAGGGACCTCTTAAGCTTACACACTTGCCCATTAGTTGCTTTGTTATATCCATCAGGAGGTAACATATATATGTCTTCCTCAATATAGCCATGCAAAAATGCATTGTTAACATCAAATTGATGAAGTGGCCATTCTTTGGCAGTGGCTAAAGCAATAATAACACGAACAGTTGCTAATTTAGCCACATGAGAAAAAGTATGCTTATAATCCAACCCTTCTTGTTGTACAAAACCTCTAACCACTAATCTGGCCTTATATCTTTCTACCTCTCCATTAGCTCTATATTTCACCTTATAAACCCATTTAGAAGTAATAGGTTTGTGTCCATTTGGCAAATCAGTTAATTCCCAGGTGTCATTTTGTTCCAATGCAACAATTTCAGCATTCATAGCTGTTATCCATTCAGGATGTCTAGATGCTTCAGAATAAGTAGATGGTTCTTTAATAGCCATGGCATTAACCAAGAAGGCCAAATGATCATTTGGAATTGACTGCACATGATTTGCAGTGAACAGAGGATAAGAAGATTTTGAAGGTTTTGAAGACTTAGAAGACCCAACTGCAGTGACAAAATCTTTCAACCAATTTGGTTGTTGAGTATTTCTGGAAGACCTTCTTAAATTTTCATCTGGCATATGATTGATAGTAGGTTGAACAAAAGATGAATCTGGAATAATAGGTTGGGTAGAAGACATGGAAGGAGAATCATTTGATAAAGGAATGTCATGAGGTATATTATTTGATAATGAAGCATTTTGAGAAGAGGAATTTTGTGGAATAAAATTATCATCTTCAGTCTCAAATGAAGGAAATGAGGATGAATATTTTTGACCAGTAGAAGGAGGAATATGTTCCTGTTTGAAAGGGAAATTGTCCTCTTTAAAAATTACATCTCTACTTAAAAGAACCTCATGAGTCTCTAGATTATACAATCTATATCCTTTATTACAGGGAGGATATCCAAGAAATATGCATTTCCATGCTCTGTTCTCAAACTTATCTTTGAAGGGTTTAGTAACAGTAGCATAACAAAGACATCCTATGACTCTCTAATTATCATAAGAAGGAGGAGTACCATGGAGGATTTCATAAGGAGATTTCCAATCAAGCAATTGCATTGGCATTTTATTTATCAAATATGTTGCAGCTAAGATACAATCACCCCAGAACTTGATAGGCAAATTAGCATGAATTCTAGGGGCTCTAGCTGTCTCAAGAAGATGCCTATGCTTTCTCTCTACCACCCCATTTTGTTGTGGGGTGTATGACATGGATTTTTGATGAATTATCCCTTTAGATTGAAAATATGACAGACAATTTTTATTCACAATTTCAGTGCCATTGTCGGATCTGATATTTTTGACGTTGACATTAAAATGTGTTTCAACATAAGCCAAAAAATTAGATACAATAGACAAGATCTGATCCTTAGTATGCACTAAAAAGGTCCAGGTAGCCCTACTTTTATCATCCACAATAGTAAAAAAGTAATGGGCACCATTCAAAGCTGGAACCTTATAGGGTCCCCACAAATCCATATGCAAAAGATCAAATATGGAAGTAGAAATAGATTGACTAGAAGGAAAAGGAAGTCTGTGATGTTTGGATAATATGCAACTTTCACAATGAAACTTTGTAGCATCAAAGTGTTTGCACATATCAAGATGCATCAATTTTGACAAAGAAGAATGACCAAGTCTAGCATGAAAAACATCCAAAGTTACATTGGTTTTTGGAACTGCAAAATTACTAAATGCAGTTTTATTTACACTATGAGAAGGATAAGAATTTTGATAAGAAGCATAAAATGCTGAGACACTAGTATTGAAGGATTCCATATTTGCAGCAGGCTTGCAAATATACAACTTCTGGGACCCTTTTCCAACAGCAACTATTTGATTAGTTGAAGGGTCCTGAAAAACACAATCATCAAGATAAAAATGGGCTGCAAGCTTGTTGGTATGAATCAAATTACCAACAGATAGAAGATTTATTTGAAACTCTGGAACATAAAACACATTTTGAAGAGTGACAAAGGGTGTAAGTTTGACTTGACCAATAATTGTGACACTTTTATAAGTTCCATCAGGCAATTTGACAATTATTGGTTTAGTGAGGTATTGGATGGAATGAAACAATTCCAGATTGGGAGACATATGGTCTGTAGCCCCTGAATCAGATACCCAATCCTTTTTAATATCCATGGATGGGTGACAAAATAAGGCAAAGGAGACTGGATCTTTGAACAAAGCAAAACATGTGCCATAAAATGAGAATGTACCTGCATGCTCTGAAGTACTAGCATGATTATATCCATGTCCAGAAGTACTAACATAGTTAGAGACATGATCACCCATGGGACTTTTATTCTTAAACATCTTCAAAACTTCTTGACAAACAGCATTGACAAGGCTAGGATCCAAATTTGAGTTACCATTGTTGACCTCATTTTGCATTTGAGAATCAAAAGGAGAATCCCCAACCATGTCATCAAAACCAGAACCTACTTGAGCAGCCAGTCTAGTTCCTTTCTTGACTTTCTTTCCCTTATACCAATCAGGATACCCCAGTCTCTCAAAACAACTTTCATATAAATGACCAGTCTGCTTACAGTATGTACAAACTCTTTTATTTTCACCTTTTGCATCAAACTTATCAAACCTATTGTTTCTAAAATCCTTTCTAGCACCATAAGAATCTTTTGCAAAGTTATTAGCAAAAAATGCAGTAGGATCAATAGGATGACTAGTTACTTGCCTTTGTTTCTCTATTTGTTGAACAATGTAGTATGCTTTGTTAACACTAGGGAGAGGATCTGTTGACAATATTTGATTTCTAACACTCTCATATTCATCATTCAATTTCATCAAAAATTGCATCAGCTTAGATAGATTCTCCATTTCAAGGAATTTCTCAACCAATTTACAACTACATTCATTCATTTTGCCACAAGTACATATAGGAATACCATTTAAATTCTGCAATTCATCCCAACATCTCTTGAGTTTATTAAAATAGGATGCAACAGAAAGATTACCTTGTGTGACTTTGCTTAATTCCCTTTCAAGTTGAAAAATTAATGGTCCATTACTTTGACCATATCTTTCAGTGATCTCTTTCCACAAATCTTTTGCAGATGAACAATACATGAATGCATCAGCCAACTCACTAGCCATGGAATTCAAGATCCAACATATGACCATAAAATCACATCTAATCCATCTTTGTAAATCAACTGGATTATCTTCTGGTTTAGGACAAGAGCCATCAATAAACCCTAACTTTAGTTTTGCTCCTAACGCCATTTTTATATTTCGACTCCATCCCAAGAAATTGCTTCCATTGAAAGGAGTATTAGTAAGAGCCATTCCGGGATGATCGGAGTTAGTAAGATTCAAAGGATCATTGATATTAGAATTGATATTAGAAGAATTTACGGAATTAGGTTCGGGAATCGCCATTAAACCGATTCAAAACTCGAAACCCTAACTTGAATATTGCGAAGAAAGAAGATTTGATCGGAAAAGAAAACGTAACCGGAAAATGAAGTCGGCCGTAAAATTGATCAAATAACTGATAAGAGAATAATCGGAAAAGTGAAATTAGGGTTTCAGAGTTTCATGTGCTCTGATACCATGAAGAAATATAGAATGGGAGAGAAAATATGTGTATTATTAATCAAGAAATCGTACAATCTGTGTAAATGAAATATGGAAAAATGATAACCTAATTTCTATCAATAGAAAACTATATATTTAAACTAGTGTTTAACCGCCTAACTATATTTACGTTTTATACCCTACACTTCTAATAATAACATAATGAACCATATTTACATATATATTTTTCACTATGGCGGGCCAACAATGAAAAGCTTTTCAGCTTAAAGAACGAGCCATTAGATAAAGTCTTAGAGAAAATCTATATACTTAGCTTTCTTTGAATCATGAACGGTGCAAATTTACGGTTTGTATTTTGGGAGGATTGGAGCCTTTTAACATCGCTTCTTGTTGATGTTCAGAAAAAAAAAACCATCGCTTCTCGTTTGCTGTTACATGGATTTTAGATCCTTTTATTTTTTTCGGTGATGTACCGTATAATTCTTGTATTATGTTCTTGAGTTATAATTTAAAGAAAAGAAATAAATGAAGAGAATGAATGGATTTTCTTTTTTTTTCAAATAATAATAATAAATTAAAAGAGGAAAAATTTCAAACAAAATTTATTGGATTCTTCTTTCAAATGAAACTCACAAACATAATACGGAGTATTTGTAAAATACTTCACATCTTCGCATTTATTTCCTCTTTTTTCAATAATAAGAAAATAAGGTAGTATGTTTTATCTAGCACCTTGTTAATATAATAAAGTTTTCAATTGATCGTTTAAAATAATAACAGAAAAACAGATTTAGACGATCCTTTTTATTTAATCATTCCTAGACGGGCCTAAGAGGGTGTTTGGGATTGCTTTTCAAAAATAGATTATGATGTTTGTATAATCAAAATCAGATAATTAACTGTAAGAAAACGTGATGTAGAAATTTTGTGTTTAGAATTGATTACGCTGCTTAATATCCTTATAATCAGATAATTAGTTTTTTGTGTGTATGGTAAATTACATAATTTGATGACTAAATCATTCAAATGACCAAAAAGGACATTTACTTATATTATTAAAATATCCTAACATATATATATGATAAATATAAAATGTCTGGTACGCTTATTTTAACAATTTATCATGACAACGAAAACAATAATGGCCATATAACAAAGTTATGATAATAATAAACATTAAATATGATATATAAATCATTTAGTTCATCAACGTCAATAGAAATATCATTTAAGATTCAAGTAAACAAATTTGTAGTAAAAATATATACAAAGTCAATACGTAGAGAATACTATAAAATAATTATCGAATATGCCAACTTTTGTTGATATATTTGTACTAAAAATATACACAAATCGTACATATATATGTGGAGGAACGTGCGTTATAAAGGGTAACAAAGTAAATTTATTGGGCTGCAAAATTCAGCGTTTTGTTACAGTAGGTACTGACATGCTTTTAGATTATCACGTTTTGAAACGCTTAAAACGTAAAAAATCAATTCTTATTAATTTTTTGCCAAACACTAAAAACAGATTTTTTGTGATTTCAAAACACCATAATCTAAAAATCATGTTAAAAAAGCAATCCCAAAACACAATAATCTAGAAATCATGTTAGAACTAAACGATCTTCACTATTGATAATATTATGTACCATTGAAGATTATTAGAAAACTTATTTTCAAAACTTATTTGAATTGGTTCTTTCCCCTTTAAAAAAAATACAACAATAAGTGAACAAGAAGTCTCCAAAATGATTATGTAAATGTATCGATTATTTGGATTCGACAGATCAGTTAATTTATAATATATTCGATTAAATTATAATTCTATTGGTGTTAATATTTGGTATTTGTTAAATAAAATAAAATTATATATATAAAAGTCAATTGTTTTGTACCAATCACCCAATTTTGTGATTTTAAAGCTCCATCAACAATTTTGGTCAAAAAAATGTGAACATTTTACTTAAAAGTGTTGACTTTTTGAAAAAAAATGTGGACCAAAAGTGTGGACATAAGTTCATAGTCAAAACTGTAATTTATGAATAATAGGGATGAAAATTATCATTCTTAAACAATTAACAACAAGGACGATTTTTGTAATTGACTTTCTTAACTAAGTAAACAAAAACTTACGATGCAAAAACTACACAAATTAAAACATTCACGACCAATATCAACAAAAATGCTTTTTACAAATCATAACGACAAACAGAGTTTATATTTGAATGAAATATATTATAAATTTAATCAATAGGCTTTCGTGTAATGATAATAATAATAGTAATAAAAGTTAAGGTTAAAAGAAGAATGTAAAAGAGGGATAAAATACTGAAAAATAAAACGCCCTATAATAGTATGATCGCATGATTTTTTGGAAGAGAACTTAAGAAATAATGTTGACATGCCATATTGGTCTTTTCTAAAAATTATCTTATAAGATAACTTTGATTTATCAATGTAAGAGATTAGTGTGGCTAGTATGTGTAAATATTCAATTAATTTATTTTTTTTGAACAGCAAAATAAATATGTATATATATTAAAAAAACTACTAACAACGAGCTAGTGGCAAAGAAAAGTAAAATTACAATCTAAAAATTGATAAATACTTAAAAAACGAAGAAAAAACTCGTGTCAATCATTATTCATACTTCAAAAATATGTTAGCTTACCTCCCAATACAGTTACTTCCATATAGTTGCTCCACATAAACACACCATATAATAGAACACCGAACTATCATGTGCGAGTGGAATCTCGAGCCGAACAATACAAAAGTGGATTGCCATTCATCCCAGCTAACAGTATTCTCTTTGTTCCTCCTCGAGTACCAAGTATAAGAAAAAACAACAACAATATCGAAGAGAGTATCACCATTTTTTTTATTTTAGTAAAAGTTTCTTCACTGCAATATCACCATAGGTTTCACCAAACTGTATTAATGATAGTTTCAATGATTCTCTTGGCAATAAATGAAAAATTTGAGGACTCCACATGAAAAATATTCAGTTAACTAATAAACCTTTCTAAAATTTTTATATCAATTCAATTCGGAGATAATGCTAATCAATATTTAATTGAATAGTATATTTTTAATTGAAAACTTAAGTTATTATTAGTATTAAAGTATTAACTTAGAGGAACTTTTGATGGGGTCTTAATTCATGTTTTGGTGTGAGCATTAAGCAATATATGCTTTCAAAAATGAAGATATAGGTATTCCCAGATAATAAATAGCTTTGCTTTAAAGTTAAAATTTGTTATTATTAAAGTATAACGTCACTAAACTTAATTTTAGTATTAAAAAAATTGTAAACCAAGAATTGCTGGTTTTATTGTTTGCATTTTACTTGCTTGATGGGTGCAACCGATATTGAAAGGAAATGTGAAACCCAACTACTCCTTTTTTTAAGCGGTAATTTTGAATTCAACGACATGTTTCTTCGTATACTCAGCACCAAATTCAGAAGAAACCCATATTACGAAAACCCCTGTTTCTATTCCTAGGGGCATTTTACTTAAATCAGAATTTGAACTCAAGAACTCTCAATCTCAGACTTTACCATAACTGGTGATAGGGTGAGACAAAGTAGACGATAGGCCGAGACCCAATTTTTTAGGGGGCCATCATTTTATATATATATATATATAAAAAAATATATATCTAATCAACTTATCTCATTACAAATCCCAACAATTAACCAAAAATTAATACCATATAATTTAACTTACATAAAAAAACGCACTTACATATCTTTTAGTTACGGATAAATAAGGTTATATTTTTCAATCTTGGAATGTAGGTACAACCCGCAATATAGAATAGGAGTATTACAATATTATATATTTTAATGTGATGTGTACAATGTATAAGTGTTATCCAACTTAATACGTGAATGTATTTAACTAGCATTATATTTTTTTTGTTTAATTAAATATAATTTGTAAAATGATATATTTTTTTAAAGATTATCTTTAATAATCCTCTTAGAACTATAAAATAATGACACATGAATTTTATTAAATCTCTTTTTTAATCTTATTTCTTGATTTTTTTTCTGCATGTCATATATATAAAAAAGAAAGTGATATTTGTACCATTCTTTTTGATTAGTTTATCATACTTACAGTTTTTATATCATATTGTACAAGCATTTGATACATGAATTTGGTAAATTAATTAAAAATAAATGGTATCAATATTATTTCTCATATAAAAATAATATATTGCGTCTAACTTCGTATAATTTAGAAGGTCTTTATTTTGACTCGTCCTACATTTATAAATTTTCAAAAACGGCCTTAAACTTTACCATATATCAATTCATTGAATGTACGTGTGAAACCTTGGGTTTATGGGTTGGATTCCTCGTTTGAAATTCATTCTTTGAGAACAAAACATTATCTATTTATGTTAATTCCAAATTCCATTTATATCCAAACCATCAACACAAATGCATTTATTTACGATTAATCAAACAGCAGAGGACCACAAGTAACAACATGCATGATTTGCTTTTAGTTTTTTAACTGATTAAAAGATAATAACTACAATAATCCCTAACTTTAGTCTTATCTACACTACAATATTATATTATGAACAACACAGTAATGACTAAATAATTTGCATTATTGCATATCCATATAACAGTGACCAGAATGAATAAAATATTTGTATTTACAGTAGTCTAGGATAAAATGTAATTTGCATTATTATTACGATATATACGCATAATAGCTTACTTAGCCTTTTTCCGACAATGTTTAGATAACTTAGTTTCGAATCAGAAATGTTGGAGACAATTTTGACTCTCCAACCTCCTACTCATGAAAAATACTTTGAGATGAGAAACTCAAAACTCGAATCCGAGACTTTGAGAAAAAACTCACCTCCAAAACCCACGTAATGGATTTTGAAAATCTAGTCAACCAACTCACCTAAGATGAGTTGCTTAAGAAGAAAAATGCACATAATTTTCATAAGTTCTACTCCAAAATACTCGTAATACTTAAAATAATTTTAAAAAATCATTCTATAGTTTTGAGTAAAATATAGAAAGACGGAATCATATTACAAAAAAATGAAGATGACATAATTACTTATCACTTCTATTTGCCGTCTTTTAGACATAAACCAGACTCCATTAGTATATAACAACCACCACAATAATCAAAAATCATACTCCCTCCGTCCCATCAAAAGTGTCTTAGTTTGAATTTTCAAAGTCTTTTTTTATAAACTTTGACCTCAAATATATTTTTTTATGTTATATAAAATTTGATGAAAATTATACCAATGAAAACACGTCTAAAACACAATCATTTCATATAACTTTCATCAAGTATTATATAACACAAACAAAATCATTTAAGGTCAAAGTTAGAAAAATTAGACTTTGAAAATTCAAAACGTGACACTTTTAATGGGACGGAGAGAGTAATAATTTCTCTACAAAAATGTCAGGCTCTTGTAGAGATAATTTGTATAGACGATGATACTTCAAACAATAGTAAATTCTACTACATGCATATGCATATAGACACATATATAAAAAAAAAAAAAATGAGCAGGGGAGAGCGCTGGATGCAGAGGTTTATCGACCGATTCCTTTCTAATACACACATATTAGGATTAAGGAACAGATCGATGAACCGCTGCATCCAACGACCTCTACCAAACACATACACAATTGTTTTTTAAAAAAAAAACATATGTCTATCTTTAAAATGAACTACCAACACACAACACATATAAAAGTATCATCAACATCCTACAAAACTAAGCCATAACACAGTCAGATCTGTGTATAGATAGATGTATATATACATCTAGTTGGCTCTACATTTGACAATCTCTCTCTGTCTATTATAATTTGACTCTTTTTGTTTATCTTAAATCTATATAGTCATTGTGTATTTTGTGTATTTATAAAAGTCTGTGATAAGGGATTGCTAATGTTACAAAAACAGGCGTGGCAGTGATAGTGACTCATCTTTATAGCACAGTTAGTTACGGACACCTTTTTGGTGTTGTTTTACATTTAGGTCCTTAAATGATTGTGATAGGATTTTGGATGTTTTGGATAGCGACAGAAGGGCATTCTCGTCAATTAACGAACACTTTTCGAAAATGAAATGTGACCCAACAATTTGGGTCTTGAAAAGAGGTTTGGGACCATTGTATGTTGAACTGTATGATTCACACGTGTTAAGATTCAAACCAGTGTTTGGTTCTTTTGTACGATTTAATAAAAAAAGAAAAGATTGAAAAATGTTTGATCTGCCTAAAAATATAAAATTAAAGATGTGTCTAATAAAAAAAAATTAATACATACCAAAACTAATAGAAAAAATTTAAGAAAAAGTAAAATGTATATTCCATAAGTCTAACGATTAAATGCATTAGTCATGAATTTAAATATATTTTTAGCTCTATCTATTATCACTTAAAAAAGGAAAATAGTTAATTTCCATAATATCTTAAAATTTTCTTTAAAAATATGATGTCACATGATACAATCAAATAATGAAAATAAGAGAAATAGTTAATAAATTACATATGTCATGAAGTGAAGACATTAAAAAAAATTATTAAGAGGATTGATTAAATGATTAGGGAATATATTATTACTTAAAGGATAAAAAAAACTATATGTGTAACAACTTGTTTAATATGTTCAAAAAAAGTAACAACTTATTTAATTATTAAGGTAATCTCCAATTATGTTATCAATTTGATCAATCATATCAACCACTTCAATAATTTAATGCTACTATAGTGTTTCAATACATTAAATCAACAACTCTAACAAAGAAAATTTTTAACTTTTATCTAATACTTTTTGGAGGCGGTTCAATTAAAAGAATGGAAGTGGGAAAAATAAAAGGTATACTAAGAATACAATGAGTATTTGATTATCTTTGATGTTGCATAGTTTAGTATGTTTATTTTACCACGATATATATTGCAAGTATAAAAGTTAATTAAATAAGTATAATAATTATTACTATTTATTTAAAAGTTCTTTTATTTATATCTATATATATATATATATTTAGTATATCAATAATTATCATGTATAGTATAATTATAATTAAATGCATAAATTAAAATTATTGTGGACTTTAATAACTACATCGAGGACAGAACAAGAATTCCGGGAGCATAAATGTGGAATGATGGCAGTTTCCTTTTATAAAAGATGGGTAATGATAGCTATTACCCCCAATTTAGTTTATAATGACCCATTGCCTAGTTTTAGTATTAATTAACCACTTTTTTGTTAACCAAGCATGATTATTCATTATGGTAGTTATTCCTTACCCCTAAATACCCATAACCAAGCACCCCTTAAATCTCAATTTGCCAGAATCATCGTTTATATTAATTTTTTTAACAAAAAGAATAAAACAACTATTATTAATAACAAAGTTGATGATAAAAGATTCAAAAAAGACAGAATTTCAAAATTCCTCTCAAAATCGATCTTCACAAAATTCACACATAAAATAAGTCGAAATAATGGTCATAATAATCGACTCATTCAGCCCAATTCCCTTCGGCTGTCTATTTATGAGATCCACCAGTGGATTACCAATATTCCTCCAGTGCTGCCACGGTAGGGTCACATGAAAGCCACATCAACGCTTCTGGTACTTCAGGAATTGAAGTGCAAACAC
>JANDBE010000047.1:10883677-10894560 GCA_024320915.1 Erigeron philadelphicus | reverse complement strand
CAAATAAAGCAATTATTTCATGACAATAAAAACTGAAGCAGATAATAATCAACAAATAATGCAGAAAATAAATGGATCCAAGCCTGTAGGCCAAACCCTATATGCTTAGAGCCCTCTAAACACAAAGAAGTTTGCTACTGACAGGGTAGGAAAGAAGCCTTAAAGTAGGGTCGCCAATAGTAATTCCATTCATTGTAACAATTAGGGACAGTGACAAAGATATAGATTCTTTGAAGAAATATCAAAGAAATTACTAAATCCACTCCAAGTAGCAAGCCTACTAACCCTTAAAGAAGAGGAGGCCTACACACGAGCAGAAAAATAGTATAATCTGAATATTAACACTCACAACCTATAGAAGATTGAAGATAAGGATTCATATGAAGTATATTGAACAAACAAGCCTGGGAAAACCCTAAAAAGCAGAATCCCCAAATTAATTTTGTAAATAAAAGTAAACCCAAATTTTAAAAGAGTAATATAAAATTTATCGAAACAGATGATAATCTGAGTCGAGATAACAGCCTGTTGCTCTGATACCATAAAGAAATACTTAAAACTTATATATATTTCAAAGATTAAACAAGATGATTTGATATTAAGAACACAATATAACGAAATAGCCATATGATTAATACTTTAAATAAAATAGTGTTAATACAAAAATAGTTTTGAATGAACAAACCCTAGCTGCTATAACGGTTACATCGAAACTATCAGAGATGTGTCACAACGGTAACAAAGTGAGAAAACAGCAGAGAATGTTAACAATCCCAAGGTCCTAGGTTTGCATAAATAGGCAGCAGCAATAACACTCAGCACCCTCTATCTTTTCTTCTTCCTCTTTTAGTCCCTCCATTCCATAGTCTCTGTCTTGTACAACTTTAGTCCCTTAGCTTTCCTTTCTTTCATTTCCTGCACAAACCTGATCAAGTTAATAATTGTAATAATAAGTGTTACAATTAAGCTATTTAAATAACATTCTCTCGTAACTTTTGTACTTGCAAAACGATATCGTTGTTGAATATAATCCAGTTCGAAGTTGTAAGTGCATAAGTACTCATAATAATACGCTCATAGTTAGATATATGAATCTTATGTAATTAATAAGATATATGATTCTCGCCTTCTCGGCATTGTAATTTAAGAGAGAATGCTAGAGTTGTAGGAAATTGTATGTAAAATATAATGAAAAAACTTGCAAATTAAAAGTAGCACAAAGTGATTATTTGACTATTACGTTTATAAAACACAATTAATCTAAAATAGTGTTTCAATAATAAAGTGATTATCTGGTATGAAAACGTAGATTTAGAGAAACATGTACATAGATGCTTTTTCAAAACGCAGTTCTAAAAGCGCAAAATTTGTTTTGAAAATGCAACACGTACCAAACACTCTCTTAGTCTCCTTAACGTCCAACTTGATTAATTTGTTTTTTTTGAATGGTAGTTTTATATTAAATAGACAACTAACAAGATGCTAGAAGTCAGAATTATAAATATATATACAAATAAAAAGTTAACAATACAATATCTCTTATCTGCATGATCAGCTACCTATAACACTACAACTTGCTTAATTAAACTCAATATTCATAAAAATGACTAAAACCCTCAACTGCAATACACTTTTTGATAGACTCAAGGACGTTTAATTTTCTATTAAACAAGATTAAATAGGCTGAAAATGGTAGCCTATGAAGATGGGTGATAATGGCCAGTAATTAAAGTATATTATATTTAAAATGAGAAACGATTTGATAATTTAATTGAAATGATATGATGTGTATGAGTATGATTTCGTTTGTATCTTTATTCCATGTTTCAAGGCTTTTGTGTGTAGAATCATTTGTCATTCCGCAAAGTAGAAAAGGGGCCAAAAATTGAGCAACATTTAACTGTTCACGGTAACAAACGTTAGTGACTTTTCATCGTCGATCTACTCATCATTTCTTTAACTTGATGTCAAAATGCATCTTTTGTTTAAAGGGCGGATTAGTTATTATTAGCTCGAGAATCCTTAATGACATCTAAATAAATAGTTGGAAGTCAGGTTCGTAGAATATTTTTTTAAGTGATTAGTGTTTGTCAATGAAATTGAGATATACATAAAAATAACTAAGGATGGAAATTCCAATTCCTAATATTCTTAAAAGTTACGTTAACCAAACATGGCATCATTCTTTCGAAAGCTTATTTATCTTATATAATATAGTAACAATTTTTTATTTTATTTTTTTAAAATTAACATTCGATTTGGGTCTGGATATGCGAATGACCCAACCAAAGAATTTGAAGAAAAAACACCTCCCAGATTTTCATTTCATAGAGTCAACTCCAATACATATGGAATTGAACTAAAATGCATTTATTTCATTGATTAATACGTAAGTCGTCGTAGAGTTGGACAAGTTTAGCGGAGCATTAGAGTTTGTCTCATTTATTTATTTAATAAAGAAAAAGGGTCGATGTTCAAAAAAAGAAAAAAAAGAAAAAGGGTTGATCCTTCTAATAAATCGACCTGAAAATCCTCATACTAGACACATATTACAATTAAAAGATGATTAAGAAGAAGAATTAGTAAATTACACCTCATAAAATAAAGACATTAGAAAATATTAAGAGGATATATCATTACTCATGAATATGAAGAAAAAAAAAATGAAAGAAAAGGAGAGAACTGTTCATGTAAAATCGCAAGTGTCGATTGATTTTAGGGTAATCTAGAACATACAAAAATCCAAATCACAAGTTCAATTTAATCATGAGCTTAAGTTATATTGGATCCCTGCCGTTCCAAAAAAATAAATAAAAAAAGATGTGTTATTTTGGATCCCATGTGCAATAGGTTAATCTGCACTTGAGTTTCCTAGAATCCGAGTTCTATCGGTCTATAACAGCAACATTTATCCTCGCAATAGATTAAAGTCAACCTTAAACCTATAGCGGCGATTATCTCACCCCAATAGACCGAGGATACATGTCTACAAACCGCAAGCAGTTTACCTGTGAACGATAACCAAACAAAACGAGAAACCAACAGAACCTTGAGCCACATACACACGAACCATAACTGACAAACAGCCTACAAACCGCAAGCAGTTTACCTGTGAACTATAACCAAACACCTAGACGACCGGAAGAAAGGATAAGATCCAACTAAGAATTCGGTTGAAACATCCATTTGATAATAAAAACTGACTTGTGATGGCGAATTCAGAACTTTAGACTATCAATAAATAAAAAAAATTTTAAAAAAGAGATCTTCTAAATACAGTGGAAATTCTTGCACAACATATGAATGTATATCTTCAAGATTTGATTAAATAAAAACCAACAAACATCAATACTTCAGTTTACTAATTAACAGAACCTAACAAACCTTATCTGACATAATCATCAATCTTGAAAATGCAAGCACTTCCCTAAATTCTTGTTCTAGTTCAACCTCCATCTCTGTCATTGCCTCGTCATTTCAGGTTTTTGACGAGCAAAACCTGGCTGCAAAATGTAATTTCAACCACAAAACAACCACATGAAAGTTGTGTTAGCTATGTATGATAAACAATGACTTTACACTTTCTAACCCATTTGTAAGAACGGGTTATTTTTGAGATACTCTTTTAATAATAGGTCAAAAATATCAGCATATAAGAAAGTAACTAAAATTGAAATGGGACAACTGCATCATCTCACACACAATAGAGTTATATACATAAGTTTATAGAAGATGGACAGAACAAGTTGCTAGGTTGAGCCGGCCCGACCATTTTGACTTCTGGATTTAACATATACGTTTTTGACAAGAACTTATTTTGACCCATTACATTCTTCTAATAATGGGTCAAAACAGGTCAACATATAAGAAAGTAACTAAAAATGGGACGACTGCGTCATAAGTTATCTCACACTAGATGGTTTTGCCGTATTTTGTTACTCTATTAGATATGTATTCTGATCATCTCTACTACCTTATACAGCAAACGCAGGGTGTTTTAATCTTTGAACTTTTAAGATCTTTCTATTTATGGAAATTATCTAGGTCCAACTAATATTATAATGTTGATGATGCTGTACACGTAAATGCATCCAAACAGGTTTGTTTTATTTTACAGTATATATAATATGACCATTTCTGCTATAGCATTTGATTTCTGTTCCAACTCCAGCATCTACCATGTCTTCTACTAAGATATCTACTAAGTCACCAAATACTACCTTATCTCCTTGTACATATGTGAAAAAGAAAGCAGAGTAAAGACCTGCCATGTTGCAAATGGTCCATAGTATTGGCGATACCATGTCCCGAAAAGGTTGAAGGCAGTGACACTAGAAGTATAAGGGCTCTTTTCGTAAAAATCATCCACCATTGTGCTTTGCGCAGGTACACTTCTAGTGTTTTACAAAGCCATTATTTACACAAGGTTTTAAAAAATGGACAGAATGAGTTGCTGGGTTGGCCTGGGCTGACCCATATTGACTCATTTAGAAACTTTTAATAACAGGTCAACATATAATAGGTAACCAAAACTGAAATGACTAAATGAGACGCTTGCATCATAAGTCATATCACAGTATATAAGTCTGTTACTTGATTATATATATCTTCTAATCATGTTTTCAGAAAATGAGCAGAACAAGTTGCTGGCTTGGCCCCAGATGGACCCATTTGATTTGTAGATAAAACATACACAAATTGACAGAACCTCTAATTAACGCAATACACTTTTGACAACTGTACTATGAAAATTGTAAACACAGAGTGTAAGATCACCATACCTGAAGAAGCATAGAAGGAGCTGTTGCAGGTTCTTTAGCAACATGGCTTCGGGTTTTCCTCCCATTCAACGCAACAACTGATGGACTATTAGCAGTTGTTATATCCCAAAAGCTTCGTTTTTTATCTTTGACTGCCGGTGATGCAAATCGACCACTTGGACTCTTGAGTTCACCCACTATATTCTCTTTTGGTCTTGAATTTCCCTTCATAACAACTCTATTTCCACCCTTACGTGATATTTCCCTAATCAAATCATCCTTTTGCTTTAACTTCAAATCAAAATCTTTCTTCATTTTTTCCATGGCTGTCTCTAACATCTTTATTGTATGTTTAAGTTCTTTAACATTTTCCTCGGGTCCCTTTTTCTTTGAGTCAGGAGTGAAACAGTTTCTGGATAAGAAAGATTTTGGTTTTCGTTCTTTTTGTCTACAAGAAGTTGGAGGGGTTTCTAAGATAGATGATATTGTTGAAGGGGTCGGTGATGCAGCTGCTAAAGATTGTGCTTGAACCATTAATAGCCTTTGTTGTTGGCGAGCTAATTGTGCTCGTAGTTCATGGTTTTCTTTTTGTAACTCGAGCAGCATCTTGGCTTGATCCATTTCTGGGTTCGGTATTTTCTGTATTTCTTCATTTGCCTCGTATGCCTAGAAATGGAAAGACCAATGTTATAAGCATTGTCACACTGAATAAACAGAAGCAGATAACCCATAATAAACGGCTCTAAATGAACGTGTTTGAATGGGTTTATGCTGCTTAAAGCTTTGTTTATAAGATAATTAGATTGTTGGAGTGTTCGGAAAATGACCAAAAAAGACCTGTTTGTAGATGAAAAGAATTTACTTTTTTTGATAAATTTGATTGAAAGCCAGGTACATTAAGTTAAAAGGATGTCTAAATAGTTTCCTTTCTATAATCAGTTACGTTGCAGTCGATACGACACTGAGTATTTAGACCCATGGACCAAAAGACATAATCATTCGATCCGAACATTGAAATATAATCATCCAAACCCCCGTTACACGGAAAACCCAAAGTGACTTGGGGAACAAACCTTAGTACGGATCTCCTTAGCTCTATCAGCCCAATGAAGGGTATTTTGTGTTTCAGCAAACGAGAGGTTACTCGGGCTAATATTTGCTATCATAACAGTATTACAAGCACCACCAAGAGAGTCTTTAAGCAGTTGAGTGAGTTTTGAATTCCTGTAAGGGACATGCTTCTTTCCCTCAACAAGAGCATTAATGCAACTGCTGAGAGCAAGTAGTGACTTATTTATGTTAGCACCCTCAAGTGATCTAAGGGTTCTCTGATCAGTGGCAAGAGCTCGCTCTGAACCGGCTAAGTCAATTAATGATAGCTTTCCTACTCTGCTTATAACGTTGTTAGATTCATCTTTAACTCGATATTCAACCATAACCTGTTACAATATAGCATTTTACAGTTAGCAAGATAAAAAATAAAGTTAAACAAAACTTTCCAGATTAAAGTCAAGATAGAAAATGGATATGGTTACAAATCTAGCGTTCAGTTTTCTGTATGTAGTTCAGACTGATAATGTTCACACAACTAATTTCTTGTATTCTAAAGATTCTACGATATTATTAAGCATTAGATTTTCGCTCTGTTTGATCTTAAAAGTCAAAAATCAGCGGATGCACCTGAAGACAGGCGTGAGAGCGAGAAGATGTTTCATTGGCTCGAGTTGGTTCCGTTGTACGATTACGATTTCCTTGTTGAAGCAATACCATGACCTATAACACAATTCATGACTATTAAGAATTCAGGAATTTTGGAATAAGAATTGTTAAGTTAATATACATCACCTCATCAGTAGAATAAGCTCGATACTGAGTAAGTCCTGCTGCCACGATTCCCTGAAAGAACTTAAAAGTTCAAAACTTGAAAATTGCATCATCTTTACAAAAAGACTGTCAAAAGATTTAAGAGAGTAAGGACCTGTTTGTCTTCTCTAAGGACTAGAGGACGTCCGGGAGATAGCAAGTCTCTCACAGTTTCATTATAGACCTCTAAATATGACAGGTGAACAACATGGTTCCCGTCAAAGCTTCTTTGTCTAACTTTATAAAACAGATCCTTTATGGCCAAAACCATTACGCCTGGATTCTCGACAGTTCCCAGCATCGTAAATGTTTTACCTGCTCCTGTAGCACCATAGCAGAAGACTGAACCATTTCTTCCTTGCAAAACTGCTTCAACAAGCTCCGATGTTCTGTCAAATTAAAGTGAAGATACAAGTTTATACCCAAATTCAGCTAAAAAACCAACTTCACTTGAAGTCTATGGAAAAAGTGGCATAAAGGGCCATTGTGACAAACTTTGATCTGAATCAAGTTGATTAAGTTGACACAACATATTTCTTGTCAAAATAGTTTAAATCTCAATATTGTTCTGCCGTTCCAAATATGGTTACAAGTCATGTTAATTGGTACACAACTTTGAACCTATTCACCCACTCATCGATAAGTAAACCGGTGGAAACTGTCAGCTAGGTGCACCAACTAGTAATATGTGAAAGGGTATGAACAAATTCACGACTACAGACTTGATATGCATCAGCTTATTCTGGTCTAAAGTTTGAAAATGATACAAAATCAGAACTTTAAATTCAATGTATTACGTATACTTACGAAGTGGAATAGACATCAAGTTGGGAAGACGAATCTGGAAATGAGGCATCAAAGGTGAAATGGCGTCCGCGAAGTCTTTTAAGCCTGAGATAATCATTCTCATTAGCAAATTCCGTCAAGTAAACTTCTTTCTGATTCACAATCCGTACACAAGATCTTGAACCTCCTTCCTTTTCTTTTTTACTCAATGGTCTCAATCTTACAAAAACAAGAATCCTACTACCCACACTTCCTGGTGTAACAACTTCTGATTCCGCCTTATTCTTCACAACCCCTTCTCCTCCACCCATGGCAGCTTTTGAATCCGGGCCCAAATTTGAAGTCCCCAATGCTAACTTTCTTGCTACATTAGTAGTTACTGCCACTTTCCTTGGAGGGCATGCAAATCCAACAATCTTTTCACCATTACCACCACCAGCCACCGCAGGGATGTTCCCATTAGCATTTTCCACTAAATTTTGCGGTGGTGGACGTGGCAACACATATGTTTTAGTGACTGCAGAAACTGGCATAGCGTTTTCCGTCTGCACAGTATTCTCTACAACAACCACCTTTTCTGCATTACCACCAACAAAACCGCCACGACCTCCATCCACCACAAATACATTCTCCTTGGCATCATCCTCTACTCGTGTTGGTGGCCTAGGCAAGACATAAGCTTTAGTCACCATCGGATTAGGCATCAAATTCTCTCTCATTACATGTCTCTCAACAACACTCGACTTCTTCTTACTCTCCGGTTCTTCCACCCCACGACCACCGGAAAGATCCACACTCGGATGGGTTGAAAATCGAGTTTTATCAGGTTTAGGTGAAGGGTTTCTGACAGAATTTGAAGATTGTTTCTGTTGTTCATATAATTGAGTCAAAGCTTTCATCTTTTCTTTTAATCCATGATGTGGGTTCCTGAATTCATGATGTTTCCTAATATGGGTATTTTCTTGATCACTCTGATCTTGAATCACATTCACTTGAGACCTCGTTGAAACCGGCATTTTCGACAAATCCACCCAAAATTACTCAAACCCAGAACATACCCTTTTCAATTTACACATAACCCATCACAAGAAACCTCATAAACAGATGATAATTGCAAGAATCAAACAAAAAAATCCAATCTTTTTCAAGAAATACCAAAAAATAAAAAATTTACTTGGATTTAAGACATACCCTTTTCAATTTATACAAAACCCAACAAAATAAACGGTAAAGATTAAAAAAAAATGAAAAAAAAAATATAAGAAAGTAAACAAAACCCTAATAAGTGGATATAGAAAAACCTTCAAGAAAGGAATGAGATCTAAAATATGGGAAATTAATTTCTTGAAAGAGATGCGTTGTTAGCTGAATTTAATATCACAATTTTGACTTTTGTGAATTTGAGATTTCGGTTTTGAAGGAAAGCAAGAGTGAGGGAAAGGGTTTACAGTTTTGAAATTGTTAAAGAAATGGGTGCAACGGTCAAATAGTTTAGGAATATTCTGTTTATTTTAATTGAAGGACTTGAACGGTCTTTCGCATCAATTGATGGGTTGGGCCTGCCGTTCAATAAAAAAAGAAAGGTTGATGGGTTGGGCCTACTTCGAATATAACTATGAAAATTACATGCGTTTCACTGCTGAGTTTTTTAATTTAACTTTTAATTTGTATTAACAATAACACCGTACTTATGTACGATTGGTGGTGGTGGTTGCGTCGAGTGTATAGGTTGATGTAAATGTAGAAGTTGGGAAAGTTGGAATATTTTAAAAAATAAAAGTTTAAGGTGTAAATTAGTTCATTAAATGCAAATTGGGTAATACTTTATATGTTGTTTTCAAAAGTGGAGGTTCATTAAGGATAATTGGTTCATTTCAATTGTCGTATTTTTCTAAACATTTCCAGTAAAGGAAGAGGGCTATAATATTTTGATAAGATAATATAGAGTAAGTAAATATCCAATGCAATTTTTCACAGGTTTTGGGTCTCAATATCTCAGCGGAGTATGGGGGACTCTGACATGTATGCATCCTTACCGCTACCAAGTTAGAGAGACTGTTTTTAAGTTTTATCTAAATAATAGAAAATGACCTCTAGTCTTTGCATGGGTGATGATCGAACCCTTGCTTTTTGTCTCAAAAGGTAAGAGTGTTAACTACTTGATCCAAAAATTATTTAAAGTTTATATAAAGTACAGTATATTTTCTAAAAAATAAATCACCAACGATACATATTTGTTATTGTTGCATTAGTAATAACATATTTTTGAGATTTTAAATTATTTTTTAAAACATCACTTACATCAAGTTAGATTTCAAAGTTAAGGGCTTAACTTAAGCCATTAATAAAACCGTATATCTCGAGCAACTCATAAGCATCTAATCCATTCCTTGGAGAGGCTCTCTTAGTAAATATAGTTGAGGAAAAACCGGTTTGAAGTTTGAACCCAATAAATCCAAGAGTAAATTCCCCTTCCCAACTCACACCACACTTGATCTAACTTAGCTTGGAATACGATTGTTACTTTACTATCTATTAGTACACCAAGGTGGAGGTCTTTTGGGCTCCAAATTAAATAACTTGCCAACCAAAAGAAAGATTCACCTAAATTACCTTTAAAATTATATTGAAATCGACCAAATACATGACTCAAAACGACTTACCCTTTCACTTAAATTACGTCATATTCGACCAATTACACGATTGTATCCTTTAAAAAGTAAAATACGACCAATTACATAATTACATATAAGAAAAGCCAGATTTACAAAATGACTACAAGATTTGAACCTGTCACCCAGACCCACAACCAAACAAGCCAAGAATCCAAAACGATTCATCTCTTGGATCCATAATCGTAAACACTAGCAACAAGCTACAACGCGTTTTTCTTATGGGTAACAGTACTAGGAGTCATCAACGTATGGATCTCCATTTTTGCCTCAGGCAATTCCCAATCAAAAGAAGGTTTGATAGAGCCACCTCAACCATTGTAGCTCCCATTGACATCCCTGGACACCCTCTGCGACCTGACCCAAATGGGATTAACTCAAAATAGGACCCTTTGTAGTCAATATCACTACCTATAAACCTATCCGGGTTGAACTCTTCTGAATATTTAGGGTCTCGTCCTACAGCCCACATGTTCACGTACATTAAAGTCTTTTTGGGTATTTCGTATCTATCTAAAACACATCTTCCTCTTGACTCGTGTGCAACTAAAAGTGGTGCAACTGGATATGATCTATGATACGATACGGCCTATAAATATGTTCCCTGGCTTGAAATTAAAGAAGAATGCACGTAGTATATCTTGCATGTTATATTATGTTAATTAATATTATTTTCATAGTTGTAGTTATGTTTAATGGGTCAAACTAGCAGTTGAGAATAATGATATTCAATACCATGTTCTCCTTGTTTTTAGGTTCAGATAGGAATGGTTATTTATTTCAGTTTCCTTGTATGTAAGGC
>JANDBE010000047.1:10796274-10806310 GCA_024320915.1 Erigeron philadelphicus | reverse complement strand
GTCACCCAACTTGCATGGGGTTTATTAGACCATTTTTAACCGTTCACCTCTTCACTTACACTTTTTTCTGCCACATTAGTATCACATTTTCATCACCTTTACCTTATCTTTTTCCATTAACCATTCACCTTCAAATTTAATATCTTATTATACCCACAATACATCCAATCAAAATAAAGTAAAGTGAAATAAAAAGAATAAGACAAATATTAGGTCTCACTATTCCATAGGTGGACACTTTCACTTGCTCTCAATCACCTACCTCTTTCACTCACACCCCTTAACAATTCACTTGTTTCACCTTTTACTTTCACCTATACCCTTCACTTACCTTTAATAATGGTCTTACCCAATCCGACCATGGAACACAGTGATTTCCCCCCCTGTTTGTTATCCACAAAAACGAAATAGACAACAAGGCGTTAAATATATCACGACTTTTTTCGCGTGTCTTATTATGGATGAAGTTGTTTCTTACTTTCCAAAGGAATCACCACCATGTAAACAAAATAGCTTTCAATATGCTATCTTTATGCCGAGACCATTGCAATCCATCAATCCAAATAATTCCTTAAACGACATAAAAGGGAGGTCGATTCGAATCCATTTCTTTAACCTAGCTCTCGTCTCTATTGCCAAACTACGCAACAAGAAAACTATTGATATTGAAGGACTAAAGTTTGTTTTGACTAAAAGATTATTTGATCAATGGCTAATAAGAAACTTCATTTAATGGTTTATATTTTTTTCATTTTTGAATTTAAGGTGCTGTTTTAGTATTATTGTTGTTAGATGATATAATTAACATAAAATTTTCAACGCCTGAATTACATGCCTCGTTTTATATAAAACAAAGATTACCTTAACATTGATGATCGTTTTACTATGAACACAAGAAAAAGAAGATAATGACAAAGCCCAATATCTTAAATGTCGCCCTCTTTACTACTGTATTAAATTATAATAAAACATATTCTTCGTAACTCATGCATCTTTTTAAAGATTTGCAGTCTTTGTAAGAAAACATAAAAACTAAAAAATGAGGTGGGGCAGAATATCAAAATCCTTACAATCCTTCTCTGCTCATACTCTACTATTCTGCTTTACAGTTTTGCTCTTTCTTAAATTGGATCATCATCTCTTATCTTCTTGGTGGTAAGTGTTTTTGTTATACATATTATATATATATATGTCATTACTTCAATTTTGTTTACTGATATCCATTTATTGCATAATGATGACTAATGTTTAGATCATATAAGTGTTATTGATATTTATAGATAATGATGATTAATTTAGTACAGTATTTATTATTAGTATTGGTAATATTGTGTTTTATTTAGACTTTTTAGTTAGGTATTTGTAAGAATTTACTAGGTGGCTAGTGGTAAGGCGTTTTAAAGTCGACCCGATATTAGACCTCACTAGATAAACATCTTGGGATTGCCCGATTTCACGGTAGTTTGAACAGATTAGGGATTTGTATAGGTAGGTGGTAGCCGTCTACCGCTGACTGGTCTTTGTTATGCTTTGTGTGAGGTTCAAACATTGGCTAGTGCGATAAAATAGAAAGAAAAAAAAAAAAAAACAATGGCATTGCCTGTGTGGCCGTGCGAGTTTCCCTTAGGAGAGGTTTCCTGGTTAAAGTTTGTGTTACTGTGAACTTTGACCTCATAGATTAGTCGGTTAAAGGCCAGACTCTATGATTACCAATATAAAACATGATTTGGTATTTTGATTGAGCCTTATTGAAACATTGGTTTACCTCTCGAAAGTAAATCTTTGTCAAAGTTGGTTTATTTTTCGAATAAAATCTTGATTTCCTTGAAATTTTTGAGTTGGGTCATTTAAGAAAAAATCTATACTGAATTTGCACTTTGTTAAGTTCAAGATTCTACATAGGAAGAAGTTAAGTATCTTTCTATGGTATTGAAGTAAAATGTGTTATTATCTTAAAACATGTTATTTGCTTAGGTTTGAATAGGTTTGTACTATAAGCCAGCTAATCCTATATTTAAAATATATCATACAGTTGAAGGACTAAATTTTTCTCCAAAGGTTTCATTCATGACATAATGTGGATCTTACTGACGAGAATTCCGCATTTATTTTGGGTTTAATTTTGATAAATATGTAATTTATATTGTATGTTATGCAGGATTATTTTCTTCCCGCTTTTCCTATTTCATTTAGTTGTAGCCCGTGGAAGATTTACGTTACCTGCACCATCAGCTACCTGTGAACAGCATGTATCGTTATATCTTGACTTTTCGTTGTAATTTTTTTTCCAGTGATGGTGATTATTAGACTTAAAGCAATGTAATTAGTGTTTAGACCTGTTTGACGATATGCATCATGCAATCAATCATATCTCTTTCTTTGTGCAGTGGGTACCATGTCATGCAATTGCTGGCATGCCGTTGCTTGTTGCCTTTGAGCTGCTTCTTTGTGTCTTTCTGGAGAGCATCTATGGTACTCCAAATATGGAACTCACTTCTTTATATTATTGACTTTGTAAACCTATACATTATCTCCACCTCTAATCAAAGTCGCGTTATTCTTGTTGTGAGATAATCTAGTGAACGCAAAGTTTGTGTTTGTTTATATTTGTTGTTGAGAGCTTATTGATATCTTATGTGTAGTTATGAGAATTCCTGCTGTAGACTTGAAGATCGTCTTTCTGCCTTTATTGGTATTTGAGATAACAATTCTTGTCGACAATGTCAGGTTAGACATTTTAATGGTGCTCATCTTATGTTCTATCATTTACTAAAATAAAACTAGATTGTTCAAAGGACTACTGGTTTACTTTCTTATTTGAGGAAGATATTTGATGTTGGTGATATTTCCCCTTGTTACAATGCTCCTATATTGTGCAATATAATGTTCATTGTATATCAGTTCTTTTCAGTCATCCTTACCAACGACCAGGGGCGGATGTAAAGCTAAAGTAATGGGGGGTAATGCCCCCAATGACTTTGAAACAAGTAATGTAACAAGTCTATAAATTGAGTAGATATTGAGTTAAAAAAGCTAAGTGCCCTCACCGAAAAATGAGATGCCCTCCGCCCTCAAATTGTTTGACTGCAAAACAACTTAAATGTTTTAAATTATATTTATTGTGTTCTTCTTACAATCATAAATCGATGTGGGAACCTGTTATATACTATATCTAACATATATACCTACTATATCTAACATATATACCTCATAAGTTATAAAAGTTTATCATTCTATATTTTACAATAATTAGATATGATTAATTCATGTCATATTTCTTTAACGTTTACATCACAACGAACAAATTAAAGCTTACTTAGATAAGGAACACGAAAGCTAATCTACTCGATTTACTACCTTCTCTTATAGTAAATGTGCATAAATTTTTCGTTTTTTATTTAAGTTGTTTTATGTTATTGTTTATTGGTTGTTTTTAAGGTGTTAGGTGTTTTTTGTTGTTTCGAGCTGTTTTTATTGGGTTTTTCTGCTGTTTTCGACTGATTTTTGTTTTTTTTAAAGCTATTATTACTGTTAATGTGCAATAATTTTTTGTTGTTGCTTAATGGTTCTTATGATGCTAATCGCTAATCATGTAATAAAATTTTGCCCCCATTAAGACAAATTCCTGGATCCGCCTCTGCCAACGACTGTTACTTGAGGCCTAATAAGACACCACTTTAGCCGGTTGTTTGTGATATTTGAACGATCTAGGTTTAAAAGACTAATGGTCGCGAGGCTGACATTTCTCCTACAAAGAATAAATATTTGAAGTTCTCATTATATAGGTCATACAGAGACTAAAAGTAGTGTTTCTTATGTAGAATTTGAAGGCAAATATGGAATGGCCGAATGAAATATATTGTCGCAAATGAATTGAACAAATTTATACCCTGTAGAAAACGACACAGCCATTAATAGTGAATGTGATTCCTTTGGATTATTATAAGTGCGCTATGCGACACTAGCAATCGTATAGTAGTTCTTCAATTTTTGACAACGAATGTAAAGACAATGAAAATGAGTACATAGCGTTTGAACTTTTATGTTGGTCATATGAACTTCACAACCACTTCTGATTTTCCAAAATCACATTATAGGCTTTTTGATGTTGATTTATGCATGTAACATGTTTGACATCTTATCATTTATTTGTTTACAGAATCTGCAAGGCTTTACTACCAGGAGATGAAGAAAATTTGAGTGATGATGCAATATGGGAGACACTTCCAGTAAGTTTAGCTAAATAACTTTGTGTTATTTTACTCTGATGGGAGTTTTGTAATTGTTAGCATTTCGATTACTTTTTCAGCACTTCTGGGTTTGTATATCCATGATCTTTTTCATTGCTGCTACCTTGTTCACCCTTTTGAAGCTATGTGGTAATATCTTTGTAAATCTCTTCTTTTAATATACATATATATAAGATTTTCCTAGCATCCATTAGGATATGATTGGAACAGTTTTTGTGATTGTGGATACCACATGTCACCTTCTTAGAGTGTTAGGAGGATTTTTAGGCTATTTTGTTAGGAGGATTAGTCATTTTCCTTTTCATATTTGTGAATGGAAGTTCTTATACCATGTCTTATTTATTAGCAGGTGGTGCTGGTGATATTGGTGCTTTAGGATGGTGGGACCTGTTCATAAACTTTGGGTATTGTCTTCATTCTATCAGAGAAGTTTTAGTCTTGTAGCAAATTTCATAAACAGATGATGAACTGTGGTCTGATTTTGAGGTTTTTGTCAAAATGGTGGCATGGTGCTTTTTCTATTTTGTGTTACAGAAATGGTTTTTGACATTGGGTGGTTTTATGGGTATTATGCATATGTGAACTGCGGATTAACTAAAAAGTATTTCCCCATTCCGCATTTGAGAAATGCGAATTGTGGTTTTCATAAAGATTCTTTACTTTTGTGATACGTCCAAGCCCAACAAAAGTGAACTATGCATTTGTAAAATGCGGAATACAAGTTTTTTTTTTAAAAAAAATACAATCTGCATTTCTCAAATGCGGTGGAAAGGAATATTGTTTGTAAATCCATGTTTTCGAAAAGATTCTGTACTTTTGTGGTACATTGAAGACCAACAAAACTGCAATATGCATTTGTAAAATGAGTAATACAAGGTATATTTTTAAAAGCTACAATTTTAAAATTCTCAAATGCGGTGGGAAATAATATTGTTTAGTAAATCCGCATTTCACAATTGCGGAATACGTATGTTTTAAACGCCTAACAAACACCATTTTTTAACAAAAGTTAAAAATAGCGCTTTTTAAAAAAATCTGATTTTTGTATCGGGCTAAATATTTTGTTTGCATCAACAAAAAATTCTATTTTTTTACTGTACTGTAATCTTATAAGCTAACAGGTTTCCACGAGCCTTGTTGGCATCATGTCGAAAGGTATAACAAAAAAGAAGTCAACATAATCGAAGTTTTTGAAAGGTTAAGCCTTTATGTAAATGGGAATAAGGTGTTGGCTACTTGGCTAAATGAAAATCCAAGCATGCATCACCTTTTATTGCAATTTATTCCCTTATAATATGTTATAACTTGTTGTCATTCATTGGCTACAGAATTGCAGAGTGCTTTGCATTTCTTGTTTGCATAAAGTGGTCTAATCCAGCGATTCACGAAAACTCCCAAGCACGTGAAGGCAGTTCATCAACAGTTATTCGATATCTTGATTGGAATAGCGGCCTAGTAGTTGCCTCAGATGATACCTCTGTGGATAGAATGTGTGGATTGCAAGACATTGGTGGTCACATAACAAAAGCTCTTGTTATTGCATTTCAAATCCTACTTTGTATCCACTTAGAGGTATGTTTAATCATTCGATAGTCAACTATTTTGGTATGGGTTAATTGCATGATACGGTAACCATCTTTGTTTTTCGCCCAGAAATATCATTAAACTATCGCCTTCTATGAAAATCCTCAAGTTTTCTAGGTTTTTTATTAAAAACTCTCGAATCCAGATATCAGGAAAAAACTAGGTTGGGTTTTTTGAACGTGGCTCTGAATTGGCACTTAAATACTGATCACCTCCTGTGTGCAAAGTTCATTGTCATATTTTGAAAGTTAGAGTAATTTTATGGTAAGAAAGTTGGTTACTTTATATGCAATGAATCATTGAAATATATTTCTTAAATAGTTTAAATAATCTTTTTGCTGATTATGTGGGTGCCAAAAAGGTACATGGGCCTAGGGGATTCCTATCAATTTACCCTTTTTTTAAATAATCTTTTTGCTTTACATTATGGTCTTCCTGAGTTTCAGGAAAATCCTGCTGCTGCTAGTAATATCCCGCTTTCCATTGTCTTCTCTCCTTTACTTCTACTGCAAGGAGCAGTAGTACTTTTTACTGGATCTAAATTGGTGGAAAATATCTTATGTTTACATAATGGGGCCTGCACAGGAAGATATCTTGTGTTTTTTGCTAGATCTCGTGACTTCTTTGGGTTTTTGTCCCATGGCTCTAGGTAAATCATGTGGCATTAGCAAAATCCATGTTTTGTTGACCAAACCTTAATCAAAGTTTTACTTATACTACTTATGACTCTCATTTTATGCATAGGTTGCTTGATTGGTCATCCATTGATGAAGAAAGTCGAGAAGAACAGGCACGACTTTACCATGATGGAGCTGTGGGGTAAGTACTGTTAACAATAATATGTCATTAAATATCATCAAGAAACAAATTTCAATAGAAGTTATATGATTGGATTATCCAGTGTGTTTGTATTTAGTATATAAATGATTTTTTCCAGCATTGTAACTTCTTTACCTGGGTTTTGGTGTCTACCATGTTTATATAACTATAGAAGTACTTGAACTGATTTTATGGGAACCTTCAATTGGCTCGAATAAAAGCCAACAAACTAAAATTAGTCAACAGTCAAGGTGGAAATGTAGGGAGTCAGGCAGGTTAAGCAAACTGGTAAAAACAGGTTTGGGTTTAAACGGACCAACAGGTTTCATTTTTAGTACAGAAAGATCGGGTAATAACTCAAATATGTTGAGGATATATTATGTATTATTAAACATTCGGAAAAGTGAGGGTAGTGCGATCACACACCCAAGTTGGGTGAAATATCTTCTCACATTCTAGTTTTTTATATATTTTTGCTCAAAAAACAAAAACCACATGTTGATTTGAGAAGTTATTAAAAAATTAAGATGTGAGAGGGTTTTCACCCAACTTAGATGTGTAAAAGCTCCACCTTCACTTCCCCCATATATATAAAGTCAATGCGTTGATCGTAATTACGGAAATCGTAATTACGGAAACAATATCATTTCAACTATAATTTGAATAAGTCGATAAAATGATTTATGGTGTTGCGTGCATTAGAAGTAGACTTTGGGGGACTTTCAACCTGTTTGGCCCATTTAATTGCTTCTCTGTTGGACTCATTTAAACTGTTTGAGATAAAACACAACCCAAATTGATCAATAAATTGGTCAAAATTAGCAGCTCTGGGCAGCACCGCAGCAGCAATATTAACATAAGAAACTTGAAAGACTAATACAGTAGTTGTCAAACTTGTGACTTGACACACTGATTTTGGGGTCGGGGAGATCCAACCTGGAATTATTTAAAAATTCTGTAAAATGGAAATTGTTGACAATCATGGTGGTGATACTGGAACTGGGATTCGACATTTTTATATGGTTGTGTATGAGCAGTTATAACACTTTCTGTGGATCTTCACCTGAAGTGGTAAAGAAAATGCCGAGAAAGGATCTTGCTCAAGAGGTAAGAAAAAACCACATTTTATTTTGTTTGTATTCAAGTTTTGTCCTGAATTTGTTCATACACCATTTTTACTTCTTACACCATATCAAGGTTAGGATTTGTGGTTACAAGTTTAGGCTATATTCATCTTCTCAGGTGTGGAGACTTCAAGCTGCTCTTGGTGAGCAATTGGAAACCACAAAATTCAGCCTACAAGAGTTTGAAAGACTCCAAAATGTAACAATTCTAAATCTTGATTCTTGGCTTTACTTCAGTTTTAGTTGCTGAACTTCTATGCTATTAAAAAATGGAAAGTTGGTTAGGTCGTAGGGTTACTTACACAAGTGAACTTGGACTAGAATGGACTGGCTATACTTGTCTGAAAGGCTTAAGAAAACAATTTTGAGACCTGTTATGAACCAGAGCCAGGACAAAAACGAGAATGGTGTTTAATTTTTTTACTTGCCTCATAAATCTGTTAAACTTGAAATATTGTCGATTTATAAATATTGTCCGTTGGAACTGAACTGGTTATAAACCCGAGCTAGACTGGTATTGAAGTGATTTGGATCTTTCTGGACCTGGTTCAGTTTTGTTTTATCCTGATGAACAATTGTTCTGGCGATTTGGCCGGTAACGTGTGAAAACAGGAAAATATCTAATAGGTCCTATACCTACGCCCTTAATTTGCTCTGTGATTATGGGTTTTGAATCTTGTTGCAATTTGAACACATTATACCAGGAAAAAATTCTTTGCCGGGTTTGCTATGAAAGACAATTGAACATAGTACTCCTTCCCTGTCGGCATCGGATTCTTTGCAGGTACTTATATTTGATACTTGCGATTTTCTTTTATCTTTCTCTAATTGTTATCATGACACTTATGATCTATATCTTGCAGCACGTGTTCTGTGAAGTGTAAAAAGTGCCCTATATGCCGTGTTGTTATTGAAGAAAGGTTACCTGTATATGATGTATAGCCTCGGTTATCCAAATGATCCGAAACCTTAGACACAGTAGTTGAAGATGCAAAGATTTTGCAGATTCATGATATTGTTTCTTGCTTTCTTGCCAAGTTTTTGTGAGCAAAATGCAAGTATACAAATACAAATAATTGACTAGAATAGTAAAAAAGTTCTCACTTCTTTAGAAAAAACAATAGTTTATATAAATTTTTCCCTTTGTATTCTCTGTATATATATGACATTTATCTGGCTACGCAAGGACCCTTGTCTCATCCTCGATACCAACGTCTATCTGCCATGACAAATAACCTGTCACCAGATCTCTCACAAGGGTGCGTCAATAACACACAATGTGCCTCATAACCTCATAGTTGTAGTTCTGTGATTTAATGCTGCATTGTACACGTGTAGAATAGTATGATAGACTTACGTTGCGAGTCCAAAATGCAAAAACTTGTACAACTTGTGCAAAGTGACCCCCCACAGGATCTTGATGGTGACTTGAAGCAGATGTTTTTTTAACTGTTGCAAAAGCGTTCTAGTGTAAAGCATACTTTGATCACGAGTCTATAAACCACCACATTGGAAAAGTGTTGCTTGTAAACATTATATGAGAGTGATCATGACGGACTCAAGTCCTAAATTGCAATGTAATAGCTTTATTTTCAAACACAATATTAAAGATGCAGCAAAACTACCAATTTGAAGTCTCCGGTCATATCATTCAACATTTTCTACCTCAGTCCATTCAAAACGATTTCAGACCTTCCTGTTCAAAATCACCTTATTAGTGGATTCGACTTTGAAGGTTCAATAACCATACCACCAAACATATATGTGCATAATAATGTTACTAAAAACAAAAATGACAGTAGTTAAACATTGTCCTTTCCGCTATCATTCTCTATTTCTCTATCAAAGTGTAACTCAGGTCAAATAGAACACATGAAAGTTCTTTAGATGGCTTTTAGTTGACGAGATACTACTTATTTCAAACCTCTACAGCCCGTAGCCACTTCTACATTTGAAAGGCATAAAGTAAGGGTGTCTATGCACATGTTCTAAGCTGTGTTACCATAACTGTAAAAGCTATTGCAACCTAATTTCCAGCTCAATTCAAATGAGATGTATCAAAGATGACACCAAATGGAATAAGCCGACATTGAAATAGGGGACTCTCAACATCAAGTATTTTAACTTCAATAAGTTCAAAACAACTGAATATAGTTTTGAAATCAAGAAAACTTCCTAAATAAAACGTCATATCCGATAACATTAAATGCAGACAATACATATTATCAAAAGGATCTAATTCATTCTCTGAGCAGCCTC
>JANDBE010000047.1:10698946-10713096 GCA_024320915.1 Erigeron philadelphicus | reverse complement strand
TATTAATGGTATTAATGTTTGTGGAGTATATGCTGTTGATGATTCGTTATGTTAAGTAGTATTATTACTTCTGCTGTGTAGATTATTGGTGAGGTGTGTATGGTAGATTGAATAGGAAAGCTTGCAGGTCGTAAATTTTGACCTGTTCTTATGTTAAGTAAATTTTGACATTGTGTGTTTCTGCAACTGTAAGCCAGATGGAATAGGTTGCTGTAGAGTGTTGTATAATGTTGGTTTACTGATGGTGGTTTTGGTTGGTTAATTGGAGCAGTTCTGTGAATGGCTATTGATTTTCTTTGAGTGATGGAGTTTGTGAGGGTAATAGAATTTGCAAGTATATAGTCGGCCTAGCCTGAACCAATCTGGTATCGTTGTACAAAAGCATAAAGACTGCAGAAAAGACTGCAGAAGGTAGGATGGCTTGCTGAATGGAAATAGTTGTGGCTGGGATGTTGCTGTGCTTGTAGGCTGCAGAGCTATTTTCTGCACTTCTGTTCTGGTTAATGCAGCCGCTGAGAGCCAATTTTTGTTGGTTATCTCGGCTGTTGACAGCCATTGTAGTTATAGTTATACATTGCCTAAATAACCTAAAAGAGATGCACACGGTATGCCTCTGCCGCCTTCTGAACTGATAACACAGTGTGGCCGTGCTTGTAGGCTGTAGATCCATTTCTCCATATTTTGATATAGCCATGCTTGTAGGATGTAGAGACACTTTCTCCATTTTCATGCCAAGCTAGGTTGAAATTTTAGTTTGTGAAATATGATTGCAGGACTGCAGGTTTATGTGTTCATATTTACTGGGTAACTTTTATCAAGTAAATAACACTTGCGAGTTAATAATTGATTTAGCGTTGATAATTGATTTAGCTTTAAATTGACCTAGTTTTGTTGAACATGTGTATGAAAACCATAGAAGGTCAGATAGCTGGCTGGGTGAATGAAAATAATTTGCTGGGATGTTGTGTGACACTAATATGGTTCCAGGATGTTTTAAGCTCTTGGGCCGCTCACTCAGCACATATCCAGGCATGTAGCTTTCGACCAACTTTACACCCATTAGCAGCCGGTTCGTTGTTGGCATACCAGACCGTTGGTTCTGATCAATCATCTTCTTGGTGGCATACAAATGGAGGTTCACAATCACTGGACGAATGCTTGCTGGGAATCTTACTTAACTTGACATCATTAAATAGTTACAGTTGGTTTTTGTTAATTTCTAAGGTTTCAGAATTAACTCACTGAGTTTTTTTTTAATATTATTTTTATTTTTATTTTTTACAGAGTTTTTTAAATAGAACCTTTTGGTCTTAGGCTCCCCATTATCCATATTCCATTCATTCATCTGAATAATATACCATTGTACTGTAAGAGATGCAACGCAACTTCAGTTTTTGGGCCTTTTTAAGTAGAACTTTCTCCATTAAAGTTTTTAGCATTTTATTTCTTTCTTTCACCAATCTTTTCAATTTTGTATTTTGCGAAAGTCTTATGTTTTAAGATTTATGATGCATTGTTTAGCTATGTATCTTCGTTTGTCCGGTGGTAGCTATTGTCATGTTGAAGTTCATGGTCCACGTTCGAGTCTATTTCCGGTTTTTTTATTAGTCAATAGTCGATAGTTAGAACGCTAGTTATATAAATACAATGGAAAGATTGGAATAAATAAGTAAAAATTAAGGGGAAAGGTAGGATGCAGCGGACTGCATCATGCGGTTGATGTTTTTACCATGAAAATTAGGGGGACATTTTTGTAATAGATCGATCATTTAATTGTACTGTGCATATTCGACTTATCCAAAATATAAATAGGTTCATTCTTTAGTGTTACACTAAAAGGCCCATGTATGTATTGGACCCAATTTATGCAAGGCCCATTAGTATATATAAAAAATTATATTCTTATTTTAAACCGACCCATTCAGAATCAGGATCCTACTCATTCTTCATTCTTCACTGAAAAGCCCTGCCTGCAGGTAAACCCTTCCTAGTTTTATGGATTATTTTTATAATTATTATTGGAAATGAAAATGATTACTGAAATTTTGTTTCTTAAAAATGATTACCAAATTTGATTTTTTTTAGATCTTAATACTTGAAATGCTTGTAGTGTGTGTGTATATATATATATGCAGACTTGTTATTGATATTGTTGTATCCAAAAGTGACGATATTTTGTGATTTGGTCACCTCTGTGTATGCTTAATTAAGTGTTACATCATTTTGTTAAGAAAACAATGAAATGGATATTGATATTACTTGTCTATATCAATATCGATATGACGATATATAGTGTGATTTACATTTTTGAATGTTTCACAAGTAAATATTATCATCGATCGATTTAGAACAAGGAGTCAAGTTATGTAACTGCCACTTGCGTCTTCCAACCTCGAAATGTTAGTCAAAATATTGTTTTTTGTTTGGGTATAGTATATTTTTGTAATGAATTTCTATAAATGTATTTGATTTATTGTTTTTTTTTTTACAAGATGTTAGTTAACAGAATAACCTGGTTATGTATCTAATTATGCTGCTTACAGGGTTGGTTTTGTTTTTTAAATGCAGAAATTTAGTTAGTAGTTTGTGAGGCGAAAAATGGCATTGGGATTAATACTTGGAATAGGGAGGGCGTATAGAAGGAAACGAACATCCTCGCTCAGTATTCTTACTTCAAAGACGGGACCTCGTGATTATTACAAGGGCAAAAACTGTAAACCAATCGGTTTTATCACACGCAAAGGTGTTCTTTTATTCTCATTATTTGTTTATATATTCTAGTTGTTTGTCTGCTGTATTCTTCACTCTGCAAATTGAAATTGTTTGCCACATACACCAATCGTTCATAATTTTCGGTTTTTGAATAAGGTTGTATACAGGATTATTTTATTTCTGCAAAAAATGTTTTGTTTATTTAATTTGGTTGTTCTCATATATATATATATATATATATATATAGGTAATTAATTTTCTCCTTTATGCCGGCCTCAGTCCAAACATGAGCTTGACAGTTATTTTATCTCATTAGTGAACACTTTGTAGCTTGAACATGGTAATACGTTTTGCTTGAAATTTCAAAACAAAGGTTCTTCTGTTATAACCGATTACTTGGTTTCTAAAAGGTGATAATGAGGCAAGGGCGTTCTACTAATCACATCATGTATACCTTGTTTTAGCGATGTCCATTAATAGACAGGAATTTAAGCCTTTCGTGTCTTAAAGTATAAAGGTCTAGATATAGAATAACAGAGAGATATCGAGAGGGTTATTCTTACTATTAAAAGCCATTAGTTTTCAAACCTGTTTATAAACAAAGAGTTAGGGTCCTAACCCTGGAAAGAAAATGGTCTAGAAATGGAAAAACAGAAAGAAAGTGAGAGTGTTATTCTTATTTTTAAAAGCACGAGTTCTCAAACCCGTGTATAAGCAAAAAATTAGGGTCCTAACCCTGGAAATTGATGGTTGAAAGTTGAAACAACAGATTTTGTTGTAGCCTTTTTATTCAGCTCTTCATCTTGTATTGTGTTCTTTTATTGTTCATTTCTTCACTTTTCCTGCCTATGAGTAATAGATTGTATTATTTGTATTTGCTCTGTATATGTAAACATCTGTTACCAAGACGTCTTCTGGTGAATAGCTGTTTTACATGTTTATAATTGGAAAAAGCGTAATCTAATATTCTCTCTACTTCTATGAGATGAATTGATATCCCTTGTATGTTATAACTAGAATTTATTTTGAACAGGTCCATCTTCTTTTTATATCGTTTTTTAAAAACTCCTTTCCAACTCTATTTACCCGGATATTCTGTGGAATATGGTTTTCCGTGTTGAGGTGTTAAGCTAGCTACTTTTAGTCTTAGTTATGTTTTCGTGTATACATTCTACATGTTTATAGCTACTTTATATACATAAGTTCCTCATTAATGGATTTTTTGTTATTAAATGACCCTTCTTTTTCTCTTATGTGTGATAGAGGTAACTCGTATGCATGTCTGAAAAGCGTACACCTGATGTGTGTCTTGACCTCAAACATAATTAATTAGTTTAGAGAACAAGTAGTATATATACAACTTGTGAAGTGAGAATATTTGAAGTATTACTACAATTTTAACACAAAAATTTTAAATCTGTATCAGTTTTATTGGTTCATTCGATTCCTTTTATGCAAACCTATATTATATATCAGAGTTCAAGCATTATGACTGGAATACGAGTGGTAAAAACAAATCGAGTCATTTCAATATATAAAGTCTATATATAGGGGATTTTACATTGATAGAAGTAAAAAGAATATTAGATCATTTTTGCACTTACAAACATGTGGGATGGTTATTCAATGAGGAAGGTTGACTTGGCGATGGACGTAGCACATGCTACAGAATCAAATAATCACATGGAGGTGTGAAGTAATTCATGGTTGAAGATGAACGATCCAAAGAAGGCTGAATCGAATCTATTGCTCCGACCTGTAATTTCTAGAGCCAGGACCAGTAATTTCTAGTTTCTATATGATGATGTGCACAGGTGTAAGGATACTTGCATATTTAAAATGATTAGCTTGTTATTTTTTTTTATTTTTTTTTGGTTCTTCTATATATAGGTGAGGTATCTCAGGCACACTTTGCTAAACCAAGCCACTCTTGGCTGTCGCCTGTTGGGACCTTTTTTGCTCCTTGGAGTACCTTGTGCTTTCTTTAATGAAGATTATATGAGTTTTTAATTTCACCTCATTATAGGGTATGGGATGGATGGACGTCTACTGTTAGTGGTGAGGGAAGCTTCAAAATTATGAATAATTTTGTGCCTGTATATTCATTATTAATATGCGGAAACAAACAGACGTGATATTGAGGATAACGGACATTTTATTTGTTAATATATTAGCCGAACATAATAAACAATGACTCTTGTGGTTGGTTGCCAAAAGTGTTCAGAAGTTGCTTTTATTTGTTAAATACTGTTTGTTTCAGACTTTCGGTAGACATTTGGCAATGTAATTTATATTATTCTTTTAAATTCGTGTAGGTGGTTATGTTGTGCAGCAAGAGAAGTTGCCTAACTATGTGGTTCCAGATTTGACTGATTTTAAGGTACTCGATTTTGTCTTTGTTTATAGCTTTCTTAGGTAATTTATCATAAAAACATGCGTACCATAATAATAACGTTGATCTTTTACTCCAAGGTATATGGAGATTGACAACCTGAATGATAAGAGAACTAATTATAATGATCGTAATTTGATTATTGTTATTAGCTAGAATAATAGATGCTTTTATCTATACTTCTATACTACTATACAAGGTTTATACACCTTGTTGAAAAGTTAGGAAAAGAAGATATGCGAAATGACCATCCTACCCTTAATGGATTAATTTACACCATCAGTCTCTTATCTTCTAATATATCTTCACTACGCCTTTAGATCAATTATCTTTACATCAATTAGCACCACCACTTGCTGTCGCCACCACATCATCACCACATTGCCGAGTATTTTTCTATTTTCTAAAATATTTCCACCACCACCTATACATCTGTTACATTTATATCAACCTACGTCTCGCGACATCTCCACCACCACCAATATTCACCACCATCACCACCCGTCACCGACACCACCGACCGCCGTCGCAGCCACCACCGCCGCATTGCGTGGGTACTTTGCTAGTTACGTAAAACAAATGCATAAGCACACTTGTACAAGAAAGTGTTTTGCTTACAGATAAGGCATGCTAAAAATGGAAATATTAAGTTAACTTCTCAAAGAAATAATTAGAAGGACCCTAAGTTGTGGAAATTTTGAAAATATACTTGATGTTAGTTTGTTAGATTCTAGTTGAGCTTTTTACTGATTTTTGGTAGTCAGTACTCTGTATCACAGGCGGTGTTGTAAATATCGGCCATATCGGCCCATATATCAGTGATATATCGGATGTCGGGGGTATACCTTTACGATATATCATATATATCGATTTTGGTCAATAACGGTCAATATCGGGATTTAACGGTCAATATCGGGATTTATCGGACAAAAAAAAGTTTGACTTTTTATTTATCATTTTTAAACCCTTACTTTTTAACAATTTCAAACACATTTTTATATAATTTTATGTTTATTGTAAATAGTCTTATGTTTAATGTAATGTTTTACTTTAATTAGTGTATTTTTGTTTGTATCTATTTACCAATATATATATATATATAAAGGTCCAAAATTCAATCCTAAATAAATAGCAAAATTGTACTATTACATTTTTTTTTTCATTAATTCTCTTTTATTATATTTACCTTTGATCTTGCCACAAGACTTAGTGGCAACTGTATATATACAAAGTAGGCACAACAATCATTTTTCATAATTAAAAGATTGTCATTGAGGTGAAACCTTAGTGGCAACTGTAGTCCCCCTATAAAGGAGTTTGGGCCTAGTAACCTTAGGTTCGAATCTTGGATGAGACAAGGGTTTACCCTTATTAATGGTCGTGCCTTCATGCAGATTATTAATGGATGAAACTATAAGCTGTTACAGGCAGTATTGTAAATATCAGTCAAATGCGCTCTTGATCTTTTTTCACCTCTTCACTCTCAAATTATTAGAATCCCGCAACTTTATTGGTTGCTAGAATACTTGAACGCGACAAGACCTTGTTTTTATTTGTAATGAGTAGAATTCTGTTGGTGCCTTATGTTTGAAAGTTGAAATGTGACATTGTTATCCAATATGCTATAATTGCCTTATGCTACCTTGAGTTTGATGATTAGGGGATTATATAAGGTTATTTGTTTACATCAGATTCTTCACTTACATCTGCAATCAATGTAATCTCTTGTGAAGTTCTGTCTTTTTGTTTGTAATAGTTTCATTCGTTTCTTGTAGGAATCTCTCAACTGCAGCCCTTATGGAGAGAATCCCTAGCAGGTGGCCGCGTCCTATATGGCATGCTCCATGGAAGAACTACAGAGTGAGATTCCTAATCTTTCTTAATCGTAATGGTTTTATTACATCAAATAAGAACGTTTTATTAGCATACTCGAGTTGAGTCTTTTAAATTCCCGAGATAGCCCAAATGCACAATATATTATAGGGCAAGAAATAGATAGTCTCTGCTGCTCTGCATGATCAATACCCACATACAGATGATTAGTAAAGCTACGTTAACTATATTTGTTTTGTGACCCAGATTATGCAGTATATAATAAGTAGGTATTTTTAGAGTAAAGTAAGGGTTTATTGCCGATAAATGAAACTAACTTTTATCACACTGTCATTGCAAACTGTTCATTTACCTTTTGATGTTACAAACTTTTTTCTGCTACATCGGACCTTCTTTTTTCTGATATAGAAGGTCGGTTACAGATAATTAGATACACCACATTCTTAAATGGATTTATATCTACATACAGTGACAATTTGGTGAGATATTATTACATGTGGTGCAATAAACTCAATCAATGATCTGTTAGCACTTAATAGTTAACATGGAAGTATTGATTGTGTGGCTCTTGGTACCTGATAATCATTTGGCTGAGAGTGTACTTCTATAGATAGTTGAAGCGGATTTTTCCTCAACACTCTCAGCTAGCCCACTAACCTGTTCTCAAAATAAAATTTTCTATCTTTTCATTACTCATTTCTTCTGGTACTCGTTGATCTTGCTAAATTGAGTTGATCTATCTGCAGGTCATTAGTGGCCATTTGGGATGGGTGAGATCTATTGCTTTTAGCCCAAACAATGAGTGGTTCTGTACCGGTTCTGCAGATCGAACTATCAAGGCAAGTAAAATAATGGTTGATCAAATATGAATTAAAAGCTAAACAGAAGTACCTTAAGATATCTTGGCATGCAACGTTTTTATCAACACGAAGCTGAGTCCTAAATTTTAGAATTACTAATAAACCCTAGTTGACGTATGGATTTTTAACTAACGTAATAAATGTTGCGAATGATTTTCTAATTTAAAAGGGTACACTAAATTACACATTCTTAAATTTTAAACGTATACGAAATTCATTATTATTGAAAATATATAATGGATCATAGGGTTCATATAAGGGTATAACCAACACATGTCAGAGCGGAAATTAGTACGAATTGAATGCACTACTGCATTTATTCCTATTTTTAATTTGAATATATGCCATAAAATAAATTATACATATCTTATCGATTTTTATCTGACACATGTAATATATGTGTTTAACGGACACAAATGCATACTATATAAGGATTTCAAAGTATCACTTGACAGCCCATACGATGCTACTTCTGTTAACACATACTTCAGTACTCTTTTAAACTTTACTTGATATACATTAAATTTTTGTATATACAAGTACTGACTTAAATTGAAATTTTTATGAACCCACGACTAATTTGTATTAAAGAATCCCATATATTTTTAAAACCGTCACTTATGGATATATCTTTTTAACTATGGACAGATTTGGGATACGGGATCAGGACAGTTGAGGTTGACACTTACAGGGCATATAGAACAAGTTCGAGGTTTGTGTTTTTAAGTTTACTAACTATAGTTATATCAGTACGTATAGGAAATGGTTCAAATGAGTCCAGTTGCCCAAAATTGTGTTTTTAATGCATAATACCTCTTGTAGTTTTAATCAATCTTTTTGAATAAAAATTATATAATTCACCATCTACTTATATGAAATTTTTGGATAAAGATTATACAGGTCAACTCAACTCGATTTGACCCATGCAAAGTTATGTGTTTGACCTGCTACCTAACCTGCCATTTTTTCACTTATATATTGTCATTAATCCTGTACATATGCATTTGAAACGAATATCGAATATTATTGACTGCAGGTCTTGCTGTTAGTACTAGACACACCTACATGTTTTCCGCTGGTGATGATAAACTAGTTAAATGCTGGGACTTAGAACAGAACAAGGTAATACAATCCATCTGATCTCTGTTCATCCTTCCTTTTTCATTAGTCTCATTTTTGTTTGTTTTTTATTCTTTATTTTTTGCTTTGAAAGGTTATACGGTCATATCATGGTCATCTAAGTGGTGTGTATTGCTTGGCACTTCATCCCACTATCGATGTTCTGCTAACCGGTGGTCGTGATTCTGTTTGCCGGGTATGAAGTTAATTTGTTTAATAGGTCAGATTTTTCAATCATAACAACATTTTCAATCTATGATTAAAGATGACATTTGGCAATGATTACAGGTCTGGGATATTCGTAGCAAGATGCAAATACATGCTTTATCTGGCCATGATAATACAGTATGTTCTGTTTTTACCCGTCCCACGGTAAGCAATCCATTCAGTGTTGTAGTGTAGCGATAACTTTGATTTTCATCAATGAAATTATTAAAATGGTGCATCATCTTTCAGGACCCTCAAGTTATAACTGGCTCCCATGATTCTACCATCAAGTTTTGGGACCTTAGATATGGTAATATATATAACCCTTTTGAAAATATGAAAGCCTTGTTTAATTTGAAAGTGTGCACTCATGCTCTTTACCAGATTTAAGGTTGTAAAAACTCTCGCAGGTAAAGCAATGGCAACTCTTACGCATCACAAGAAATCTGTGCGTGCATTGGCTCAACATCCTACTGAGTATGTTTGTCTCATATCATAATCTGGCATTCTTTTTCATTACGTTATCATTTATTTTCGCCTACGAGTGACCATACGACAATTTTATCTTTGACACAGGGAAAGTTTTGCTTCTGCATCTGCTGATAACACCAAAAAGTTCAGCCTTCCAAAAGGAGAATTTTTGCACAACATGCTGTGAGTTCCCAACAGCATCCTTTCTCTTGAAGTTCTTTGGATGCTGTGTAGCATTTGATTTAAATTTAGAAGATAACATAATCAATTCTCTCATCTGTTTATATAAGGTTATCCTATAAGAAAAGTTAACGTCCCTTGTTTTCTATCTGCAGTTCCCAACAGAAGACCATAATTAATGCAATGACCGTCAATCAGGATGGTGTACTGGCAACTGGAGGTAAGGGTTTCTTCATATGAAATACTGCCAGAGACTTGCATTGTATTCTGTATTCTTATCATATATATAGGGCCTTATAGGCTGATCACTATTGTTGGTAGCCGATAAGACTATGTAGTGTTTAAGTTCTGTGTTTTTTATTTACTGAATTGTCCATTGATTGACTAAAATCTTTTTGATGAAAGGTGACAATGGGAGTTTGTGGTTTTGGGACTGGAAAAGTGGCCATAGTTTCCAACAATCTCAAACTATTGTTCAACCTGGTATGTGCCTTTTAATCTTTTCAAGTTGCAAATATCTACTTCTGCATGCATTTACATTTGTGGCATTTTAGACCTATCTCTTAAGCGGGTTGGTTCAGGGTATTGATTTTCTTTTTCGTGTCAAATGTGTCGAAAGTCACCTAAACTGTACCTTTATAAGCATCTAGCAAGGATCTATAAAAGCTGTGATTTTGAAATGGTAATAATGATATGTTATTTTGAAGTGTTGACTGTTGAAATGGAGCAGAACCACACCAAAACTATCCGTTTTGACTTGTTACTCTACATGTCCAGACTGACCATTTGCCACTTCTGCAAGTGTGGATGAGTATCTGAATCTTGTATACAATTATATGCAGGTTCACTTGATAGCGAGGCTGGGATTTACGCACTATCTTACGACATGACGGGCTCGAGGCTTGTTACATGTGAAGCTGACAAAACCATCAAAATGTGGAAAGAAGATGAACATGCCACCCCTGAAACACATCCTGTCAATTTCAAGCCCCCTAAAGACATCCGTAGGTTTTAATGTGTTTTACTACAGGGCGCCTTTAATCGACTTGAAGCCGAACCAAAATAGGAATGCTTTATTGGAAGCAAATTTGCAGTTTTTGTTAGTTGTACTGTACTAGTTTAGTTTTGAGCGGAGCTTATTATAATACGTGAAAAGTATTGATTTTCAACTCTTTTTTTTTCAATCTTAGGGGCTAACATTTGTGCTGCCATAGTACCGTGTAGGCTACACTTTTTTTATTTTATTTTATTCCGTTATCTACCCTAAAGACTTTTACATGCACACTTCACTTGTTTAAAATGATTGTGAGAGGGGTGCATTATCAAATCTATAGTTAGTGCTGCTAGCAGCAGATTTGATTTTCACTTTGATAAAATAGTGAAGCGGTAGCAGAAATGGAACCAGTGTTGTTTAGAATGTTGAAGACACGGGAGAGTTTGCAGATTAGTCAGTGATTTTTACACTAACCTTTTTACTTGCACCATTATGTCCCTATACATATTTTCCCATTTCCTTTAACCTCAGTTATTTTTATCAATCAAACGTGAACAGATCCACTTAAACTTTCCTTTTCTCCACATCTAATTATTTATACATCTTATATATAGATTTGTACACAGCCGGATGGTGGCGTTGGCAGAGGTGGTGGAACTTATGTAGTAGACATCCAACTGCTGGAAACCGAGAAGCGAGAGGTTCAACAATGTCGGAGGATCGTGTGCCGGTGGTGGTTCAGCCGGCGGAGATACGATGGTATGAGCAACAAATATGTACATGAGTACATATGCAAAGATGATAAAACCGGAACATTCGATTCACAAAAACTAGAAAAATTCCATCGTGACCCGTTTTGACCCGCATCTAATTAGTTTGAAAGAACAAAATTAGGCATTAAAACCCAATTTTTTGTCTCTATTGTCCGTTAGTTACCCGTGATTAGAATTTTTTTTTTTTTTTATCAAAAGTAACCTAAATATTTGAATTGCAAGGTCTAGAAAAAACTCAGCATCTTCATATTATTTGATCATTTTATTCTATAAAATCTTTATGAAAGAAAGAGAGTTACGCTTAGGGTAATAGGCTCACACTACAAATGCCAATTATTCTATCAAATATTCAAATCTTATGCTTACATATATGGTTAACTAGTTATGTAACGCGGGTGTTGTCCTGGGAGACATAATGTTACTTTCAAAAAGTCTATACAAGCGGAAGATATATTTGTATATTTCGTATCTAAATGTGTGTTTGAAAATGTGTTGTCATGTACAAACATAAGTTATATTAGTCATTGAATAGTTGAAGGGGACAAAAACGAATGTTAATAATGTATCAACTATATAAAAACGTGGAAAAGATAGGGATGAAAAGATACTAAAAGTATGATATTATGTATCAAAATACAAAAAGAAATGGAAAGCACCATATAAATCATTTTAGAAAAAAAAATATAAAAACTTTAGGAGCTAACCTTTTTTATAACTTCTGTAAGCACCTTAATAGGACTTAACAATCGTTAGCTAATGAGACCGTTATTGCAAAAATTTTAACGGCAAGGACTAAAGTTGGAGAAAAAGAGCGCAATAAAACTTAACGATCGTTAGCTGATGAGACCATTATTGCAAAAAATTTAACGGCAGGGACTAAAGTTGTAGAAAAAGAGAGCAGCACGGAAACCGAGCGATTATATATATATATATAGAGAGAGAATTATACATAGATGACACTCATAGTTTTTTTTTTAACTAGGTAAGTTTGTGTGCATTCTTGATCTAGAGTGCTTAAGTTGGTTGTCATATTACTAATTTATATTAGTTTTAATTAACACCATGCGTTTTGAACAGCTTAAAAGATCGATCATTGTGGGCGTACTATGCCTGCCAAATGTAGGCAAGAACAGTCTGATGTAACTCTTATGGCTCTTTCACAGTCTTCTTTTGATGAACCAAACATCACCACAACTGCACGAGACAATTAATGATATTACAATTTGTTCTCCATTGTTTTATCACAAACAATATCTGTGTAGAAGCCACAATCGGCAAAGGTGTCCTCGAGAAGCTTATTCAACTTCATCACTTATAAAAGTCAAATGTATCACCATTATTAGTGAGAGTTTAAGTTAAAAACAAAGATATAGATTAAGTTTCACATCTAATAGGCCCCGATTACTTTCGTGTCTAACTTTTTTAGCTTGAGCGTACGCTTTCTTTCGAGAAACAAATTGTCATGTGTGAGTCCCTCCTGTAAAAAGAAACATCATATATCAATTCAAACATTATCTTCAAAACATTTTACCCAAAAAAACATTATCTTCAAAACATTATACAAAGTCCATATTGGTAGCTTACCCAGGATATTTCTCAATATGTAACCGTTTGCCATCGATGTTGTGGGTTCGTTGTGTCATAATCTATAAATGATTAGTTATACAATAAATGGGATATATACTAAACTCTATAAAGAAGATCGAGCGAAGATATTTAATAACAAGTTAGTGAACATTTCTTTTTTAATTAATGAAATCAATGGATCTCATTCTCACCACGTAACATCTCGTGTAGCTCGTTCGCTTGAAATATCGCAAAGACATGAGCTACACGAGATGTTGCGTAGTGATGATCAATCCTTTGATTCCATTATTTAAAATGATATGTTTGTTAAGTTGTTATTGAATATCTTCGCTCGATGTTCTTTATAGAGATTAGTATATATACAATTTCTTGTATAACTAATCATGTACATATATTATGACACAACGACCCCACAACATTGATGGGAAACAATTACATGTTGAGAAATATAGGGGGCAAGCTACCAATATGGACTTTATATAAGGTTTTAAGATAATGGTTTTTTTGGGTAAAATGTTTTGAAAATAATGTTTGAACTAATATATTGGTGTTTCTTTCACAGGAGAAACTCACATGACAATTTGTTTCTCGAATGAAAGCATAAGCTTGAGCTAAAAAAGTTGGACACTAAATTAGCCGGAGCCATTGTAATAGATGAGAAACTTAATCTATGTCTTTTCTTTTAACTAACTCTCAATAATAATGCTAATACATTTGATTTTTAAGTGATGCAGTTGAATAAACTTTTTGAGGACACCTTTACTGACTGTGGCTCCTACACGTGTATTGTGATTCTAAAAAATAATTCAAATAATGCAGAACAAATTGTCTTAACATTAATTGTTTGTTGCAGTTGTGCTAATGTTTGGTCCATAAATCAAGAAGACTGTGAAAGGGTCATGACAAGAGATATGAACAAGAGAAACTGAGGCACAATAACATTTACATCTTTGTTGGCTTTTACGTTCACAGTTGTATATAGCAAACATAAGACAAAATTTTACACACACACACACTATATA
>JANDBE010000047.1:10564695-10574716 GCA_024320915.1 Erigeron philadelphicus | reverse complement strand
AGTTTGTTGCATTACATAAACGTTTTTATAGTTAGTTACATAATATAAACATTTTGGCATAGTTAGTTACATTCCCAGGTCATAATGTATTTAAGAAATGGAAGAAATCTCAGATTTTGGATTAATAAATGGATTAGTGACTTTCCTCTCTACTTGTCCTTCCCATATTTGTTCAAATTGGAGACACACAAAGGCTGTCTTATCTACGAGAGATGCACTAGACATGATACATTTAAAAATTTCACTGTTTTAATGTTAAGAAAAAAATTAAAACAATAAAAGACCCAATCACACATATCAGAATTAATGAGTTTTAATACCCTGAAATCTTAATTAACATTTTATTAAAAATTTTTGTGATTTTATTACTATGTTAAAAATAAAATAAAAAAAAGCTAAATTTGGTCGTCATCAACTCATCTTCATCCTTTTGCCTATTGGGCGTTTAATACTCGTATAATTTACCTTTTTTACCAACTAGCCATCATACAACACAATGGTAAAATCGACTTAATTCACACACACACACTCACAAAAAATATACAGTACATCTTTTCCCTTAGATCTATCTAACACACAATAAAACACACACACAGAGGATCCATCCCAAATTCCCTACTCAAAACTCTTTAATTCTTTTTTCTCTAATCCAAATTCCAAAATCATTCCTCTCTCAGATCCAAGGTAAACAATTCTATAATTATACATATATATATATATATATATATATATTGAGTTAGTATAATTGAGTTGTTGTTAATTTAATTGAATGAATGAATTATATTATTAGGATTGTTAAAAGAAAAAAAGATGCTGACAAAATTTGAGACGAAAAGTAATAGAGTAAAAGGACTAAGTTTTCATAGCAAAAGGCCATGGATTTTGGCTAGTCTTCATAGTGGTGTAATTCAACTATGGGATTATCGAATGGGAACTCTCATTGATCGTTTCGACGAACACGATGGCCCCGTTCGTGGCGTTCACTTTCATCAATCGCAACCCCTTTTCGTCTCTGGAGGTTCGGATTTTTTTACTTTTTTTGTTGATATAATTATAATTTGTATTGTTGATATGTATGATTTTAGGATTAGGAGTGTAAGTTAGCATAGTCGTTACGGTTTTTATAATTATATAGTTTCATATTATGATTGTGTTATGTTGTTTTCAATGTAACATTTATATGAGTTTCATGAATTACGATATTCATTTAGGTTTAATACTAGGCAGACTTGATTTACGTTTCCGTTAATGGAACTAGAGCCAATTATTGCGGGATGGATGGATGGGTTACCGGAATTTCATGATTTAGTGTTGGAACTTCACATTCATATGTTTCGGACAGATCTAATTTTCCAAGTATGTTGGAACGATATGGAAATTAAGCTATCTTGAATTTGAATTGCATTGACATTCATGAAAATAGAAATCCTCGCGAATTTAGATTATTAATTGCTCATTAGCCTATATAGTCAGATCCATTTTGAACAATAATGATTCGATTTTAGAGCTTCTTATTTGTGTGAATTTTATCTTTGTTAGTAGATTTAGTTCCTTCTGTCTTCGCGCCACTTATCTTATTGGTACAAATTAGTGTACACACATGTGATATTAAAGTGGCTTACGTTTGTGATAATTATGTATCAATTGCCATGTTCAAGAACATATGATCAACGATCTTTTTGTAGTGGAAGTTAAAGTATTGTGGAAAGTCAAACCATTTTTTATCTTTCTGTACATATGTATGTAATTACACTCATATGCTTATGCAACCATTGTGTAGGAAAGCTCCATTTCCTTATGTATATATTTGAGTTGCTCATGAATTTTAGGTTCTAATATTCTTTAGCTGAATGTTGTGACCTGAGAGAATCAGTGATGATTGGATTTGAAGCTTGTACTGTGTGTTTCCCCATAATTATTATCAGCAACTTGATAGCCTTCTTGTGATCGTGGGACTTATTTGACATACACAAATTAGTGCATCAGTTTAAAGATTCAGAATAGTAATTTTAAGACTGTATCATATAATCATAATACTGTGTCATATTTGTTGCAATGTTTAGCTCTGAAAACTTGGTAATAATGAGTCTTAGTAAGCTGGTATATCGATAAGTAGAAACCACATATTCTGTGCATGTATATGGTTAAGTGTTTTTTTAATATTCGTTAACCCTAAAGCTCTTTCGTATGTGTCTCTTAAGATTATTCAGGAATATCTGTTGTCCTGAATGTGTTATTGTGTGTTATGGTACATGCAGGAGATGATTACAAGATCAAAGTATGGAACTACAAACTGCATCGGTGTTTGTTTACTCTACTTGGTCATCTTGATTATATTCGCACGGTTCAATTTCACCATGAGAACCCATGGATTGTTAGTGCTAGTGATGATCAAACTATCCGGATATGGAATTGGCAATCTCGTAATTGTATATCTGTTTTGACTGGGCACAATCATTACGTAATGTGTGCTTTGTTCCATCCAAAGGAGGATCTTGTGGTATCTGCTTCATTAGATCAGACTGTTCGAGTTTGGGATATTGGTGCCTTGAAGAAGAAAACAGTTTCCCCTGCTGATGATCTTCTTCGGTTGAGTCAGATGAATTCAGATTTCTTTGGAGGGATTGATGCTGTTGTAAAGTATGTCCTGGAGGGCCATGATCGAGGAGTTAACTGGGCATCATTCCATCCTACACTCCCTCTTATTGTTTCAGGAGCTGACGATCGTCAAGTGAAGATATGGCGAATGAACGGTATGTGTTTCATTACCTAGTTTTTGCTGGGCATTCATATGGCCCTTGAGCTGAACTTTGCCACCTTGTTGTGAATAGAACAAAGGTGATAAGTAGTTTCAACTTTCCAGTGTGTGCTTTTCTTTAACTCTATATGCCTGATCTTGTATGTCCTATTGAAAGTACATAATTTATAGTGCCTTACATGTTAGGCCAGCTACACTAAAAGGTTATTATCATTGCTTCTATTGATTTGTTAGCAAAGAGAAATTGGTTTACATTATACGCATGATCCATTTGTTTTTTTCTAAGTTTTTGTTGGCAAATGCAAATTCAAGGAGCTTTTGTGCACAACTCTTGCCTTTTTGGTTATGATGTTTGTATACATATTACATACTTAAATAGTTGTCATTTCTTGAACCAACTGAGAATGACTTGAGTTGAAGTAACTGAATGTAAAGTATAGACAAAGTTATGCTAATCAGAAGTTAATTTTCATTCACTTAGTGAATCATTACAACATCACCAAATGCCAACGGTTTGGACCTTTTAGCTAATGCGGGTGCTAACAAGTCTTGTTTAAGACATAATCTACAAAAACTACAAAACTAACTGAATAAGACAAGAAAGCTTAAATTCAATTATGTGATTCTATTTCCCAATGCAAGGACAATTTGCAGGTGTGAGGGAAATTGCCATAAAGTTCTTCTCCACCACAGATGTTTTTCACAATGTAAGGTGTGTCACTTATGTTGTATGCTTATTAACTTTATTGTGACAAACGTGGTGGAGAGAAGTTAGAAGATTAATTGTAACTTGGTAGATTTTGCCTCTTTTAATTTTTCGTTATACTTTTTCCTGCCCAATTGGCCCATTGTTTTCACTTTAGTAATGAATATCCTTAAAGAATGAAGTGTCTATCTGTATTTGTATCATCCATAATTACTAGTAACCTTTTTTTTTTCTCTTACAGATACAAAAGCTTGGGAAGTAGACACATTAAGAGGTCATATGAATAATGTGTCATGTGTTCTTTTCCATGCGAGACAAGACATTATAGTATCAAACTCAGAGGATAAAAGTATACGTGTTTGGGATGCTACGAAAAGAACTGGGCTTCAAACTTTCCGCAGGGAACATGACAGATTTTGGATTCTTGGCTGTCATCCTGAGATGAACCTTCTGGCAGCTGGACATGACAGCGGTATGATTGTTTTCAAGTTGGAGAGAGAACGCCCTGCTTTCTCTGTTAGCGGTGATTCGTTGTACTTTGTGAAAGACCGGTTTCTACGTTTTTATGAGTACTCTTCTCAAAAGGACAGTCAAATACTACCAATCCGCAGGCCTGGTTCCATAAGCTTAAACCAAGGACCTAGAACTCTCTCCTACAGCCCAACTGAAAATGCAGTGCTAATATGTTCAGATGCAGATGGTGGCTCTTATGAGCTCTATATCATCCCTAAAGATAGTTTTACTAGAGGTGATACAGTTCAGGAAGCAAAACGTGGTGTTGGGGGTTCAGCGGTTTTTGTGGCCCGAAATAGATTTGCAGTCCTTGAAAAGAGCACAAATCAGGTGTTGGTAAAAAACTTGAAAAACGAGATTGTGAAGAAGAGTGCTCTTCCTGCTCCTGCAGATGCTATATTCTATGCTGGTACAGGTAACTTGCTATGCAGGGCAGAGGATAGAGTATACATCTTTGATCTTCAACAACGGTTGCTTCTTGGAGACCTTCAAACTTCTTTTGTGAGATATGTTGTTTGGTCAAATGACATGGAGAGTGTTGCTTTACTTAGCAAACATTCAATAGTCATAGCTGATAAAAAACTCACTCACCGGTGCACCCTTCACGAGACAATCCGAGTGAAAAGCGGTTCATGGGATGATAATGGTGTGTTCATATACACCACCCTCACCCATATCAAATACTGTCTACCTAATGGGGACAGTGGAATCATTAAAACCCTTGATGTTCCAGTGTACATCACAAAAATATTTGGAAATACACTCTTTTGCTTGGACCGAGATGGGAAAAACCGCCCAATAGTTATTGATTCAACCGAATATATCTTTAAGTTATCTTTGCTTAAAAAGAGATATGACCATGTAATGAGCATGATAAGGAATTCAGAGCTTTGTGGTCAAGCCATGATTGCATATCTCCAGCAGAAAGGTTTCCCAGAAGTTGCCCTTCATTTTGTCAAGGATGAGAGAACTCGTTTCAATTTAGCACTTGAAAGTGGAAACATTCAGATAGCTGTTGCTTCTGCTAAAGAAATTGACGAGAAAGATCACTGGTATAAGTTAGGAGTGGAGTCCCTTCGTCAGGGAAATTCCGGTATTGTTGAATATGCATACCAAAGGACGAAAAACTTTGAGAGGCTCTCTTTTCTGTATCTGATAACTGGAAATTTGGATAAATTGTCAAAAATGATGAAAATCGCTGAGGTAAAAAATGATGTTATGGGACAATTTCATAATGCTTTGTACTTGGGTGATGTCCAAGAACGAATCAAGATTTTAGTCAATGCTGGTCATTTACCTCTAGCATATGCTACAGCTAAAACCCATGGGTTGACTGATATTGTTGAAGACCTTGCTGATAAACTTAAAGGTAATGTTCCTAATCTGCCTAGTGGTAAGTCTAGTTCTCTTTTGATGCCCCCAACTCCTATCTTATGTGGTGGAGACTGGCCATTACTGAGGGTCATGAAAGGAATCTTTGAGGGTGGTCTTGATAACATTGGAAAGGGTGGAAATGAAGAGTATGAAGATGCTGCAGATGCGGATTGGGGTGAGAACTTGGATATTGTGGATGTAGATAACATTCAGAATGGTGACATCAGCATGGTGATTGATGACGAAAAAGCACCTGAAGAGGAAGACGAAGACGGAGGTTGGGATCTCGAGGATCTTGAACTTCCACCTGATGTTGAAACACCTAAAGCGGCCACTGCTCGCTCTTCAACATTTGTGGCACCTACTGCGGGTATGCCCGTGAGTCAGATCTGGGTGCAGAAATCATCTCTTGCTGCCGAACATGCAGCGGCTGGAAACTTTGACACCGCCATGCGGTTACTGAGCCGCCAGCTTGGAATAAAGAATTTCACACCATTAAAATCGTTGTTCCTTGATCTTCACTTGGGAAGCCATACTTACTTGCGTGCTTTTTCATCTGCTCCTGTAATCTCCTTGGCAATCGAGAGAGGTTGGACCGAGTCAGCCACTCCTAATGTACGGGCCCCACCTGCACTTGTGTTCAGTTTCTCTCAGTTGGAAGAAAAACTTAAGGCAGGTTACAAAGCTACCACTACTGGGAAGTTTACTGAAGCCCTGCGGGTCTTTCTTGGTATTCTCCATACCATTCCCTTAGTAGTCGTTGAGTCTAGAAGGGAGGTGGATGAAGTTAAAGAATTGATTATAATCGTCAAAGAATATGTTTTGGGCTTACAGATGGAACTTAAAAGAAGAGAATTGAAGGACAACCCGGTTCGCCAACAGGAACTGGCTGCTTATTTCACTCACTGTAACCTTCAGATACCACATTTGAGGCTTGCATTAATGAACGCTATGACTGTGTGTTACAAGGGGGGTAATCTAATCACAGCATCAAACTTTGCAAGGAGGCTACTGGAGACTAATCCAACTGCAGAAAACCAAAACAAGACGGCCCGTTCAGTTATGCAGGCTGCTGAGAAGAACATGAGAGATACGACACAGTTGAATTATGATTTTAGAAATCCGTTTGTTGTTTGTGGGGCGACTTATGTTCCTATATACCGGGGACAGAAGGATGTATTATGCCCGTACTGTAATTCGCATTTTGTTGTTTCCCAGGAAGGGGAGCTTTGTACTGTTTGTGACCTGGCGGTTGTCGGATCGGATGCTTCTGGCTTACTATGTTCTCCAGCACAGGTCAGATGATTCAGATAGTTTCAGTGACAGTATCGCCAGCCTCAGTTCTTTTGGTAATCCTCTTCCGCTTGCTAGATTTTTTTTTTATTGGTTTTTAGGGCAGATCTGCTTGTTTTGTTTACTATACAGTGTGTCGTTTCCATAGTACCATGGTGATGAATTAAGGTTCAATATGGGTAATATTGGTGCTGGAGTTGGACGGACTTGGAACATTTCTTGTCCTGTCCCAAAAGATGGTTATGTGTATAAATATTGCTGTGTCAAATAGACTATAAAGATTATTTCATGCCAACATTACTTTTTTATCTTTTGAAAGAAATATCAGGAGGTTTTGTGCATTAATTTTACATTTTGTGTGACTTTTCAACTTATTATTTTAGCTAAATGATTTACCCAATTTGACCCTAATGGGTTCACAGTTTCACCTCTGATTATAGCTTTCATTTTGGAAGCATCCATGGTTATGTGATGGTCTGCTAGAAAATTAAGTACGTAAAACTTCCTGTTACTGTTCCTTTTTATCTCCTTGTATGATGCAGTTGAAATGCTGAAATGATGGTTTACTTCCTTTATTTGTTGTCTTGTGTAACTATTTAAGAAGTCTTCTTTGGTAGTCCTTGTATTTCCTGCTATAAATTACTGTATCCTTCTATAGTTTTTCTTGGTAAAGTGATGACTATACAACTTGATGTGTAGAATATCTGTTTTGGGAATGCTTTGAATATTGTTCACAGCAGTCAGCATACTTATCTGTTCGAAAAACAATTTGTGATTGATTAGTTTTTACCTCTGGTGCTTCCTTGATACTTCATGTAATCACTCAACTATCTTCACCTATACTTACATACTGTGTATAACTGTATATAATATAGTTTTGATAGTATACTTATAATGCTAAATAAATTGCGTTGGTTGATAATTTAGTTGCACAAGAATTATCAATAGTTAAGGGAAAAAACATAATATAGACCTCATTGTTAGTCACGTAATTGAAACTTGGTAATCCTAACATAAAGCAATATTTTCATATGGTTAAAATCTATGTTTACAATTTGAAATATGCTTGACCTTTTACATCTTTCAAAATTCATTAAGTACAAGCTCAAGCACATATCTCTCCAGCCTGGCTCAGTTCACATATGGATTTTGTTACTTTTCAAGGTTTAATACCCACAACTGATCAGCCTTTGACATGGTATCTTTCACAATGCATTAAACTTTGCTACATGTGTTTAGTTTTGTTAAACGTATGCTACGTTACCCTATTGTAGGTGTTCTAAGTGCCCTTCTTTTGGTCACCTTTTTATTGGATGGGAAGGTGACGTGTCCCATACTCATTGGTAGTTTCAGTTTTAATAATTTTAGAGTCATATGCTTTTTATAATAGTTTAGATGAGAGCCCATATGTTGTAGAATGGAATTTATAATGATGAACCCTTGCATAGTTGCATGTGTATGTTAACTTGTGAAATTTTTATAGAACAGTTTAGGAAGTCATTAAGCCTTAAAGCATTAGTAAAAAGAAAATAAAGCTCCCAACAATATCGTTGTCAATTAGGAATGAAGAAACCAACTGGTCTTTGGCCTAGTGATAGCCAAGGTACCCGCGATTTGAGCTCATGTGTGTGTATGTGTACGCGTACGCATAAGTGGTATTTATTTTAAAGAAAATAAGAATGAGCAAAGTCACCCTTAGTATGTGCTAAAGTAGAATTTGAGGAGAGGTTATGTGATGTACTTTGGCCCACTTTTGACCCATCTGGCCGATTTGATTTCCTTTGAAACTTTTTTATTAAAATAATTGTTTGGTCTTTTTGAGATGAAACCTAATCAGAATGAACCCATTCATACAAGTAAATAAGTCGAGATTGCTACATGTACTTTATAGATTTAGCATCATAAGTAGTATTCTCTCTTGTTACTCTATGCAACCACAAATTTTGAAAAAATAAAAAGGGTTTTGCAATTTTTGGCAGAATACACACTTTTGAAATATGAACATGATTCTTTCTTAGTTCTATTATTATATAAAGTAAATCAGTCAGAATTGCTATCTTACTTAGTAACTATCAATGACACTGAACATGATATTGTTACATTTATAAGAGAATTAATTAATACTAATATCTCACCCAATTTTGCAGTTTATCTCGCTTTCCGGGTAGAGTGGAATATTTTTGCCTTGTAGCTGATGTTATGCTTTATCATATGGATCACACCACAACCATCTGTAGAGTAGATTTTGATATGGGTTTAGTTTCTGGACATTTGAGGTTGGTTTCGAGTTTTTTTAAACATGGCAAGGATATGAGCAGAAAGTTTATTGGTCATGAAAAGAGGTATGATGGTGTTTTACTATGGAACTTGCCATGGATTATCCAGATATTTAGCTTATTTTTGTTTATCTGTGAATTATGGAATGTGATGAAATTGGGTCTCTGTTTAGGGAATTCACAAACTGGTTTTAACTTGTGAATGGTGGTTGTATGTAGGTTTTGCAATAAAATACAAGTACACAAAGCTTCTCAATATTATGACGCATTTCGTTTTATGATATCTGCAATTTAATGCCATACATTTCTAGGATTTCTAGTATATCATGCAATTTAATGCCAATACATTTCTAGGATTTCTAGGAATCCAGATGGTTTTGAACCGTTCCTAGAATAGTCTCGTCATAAGTACAGTCGGTTGTTCGTGGTTCCTTTCGTTTTGCTTTGTGAAGTATAAGATGGAACCAAATAAAAGAAACTTTTCAAATATGTCAAAATTTTGTGTGATTTTGTGCCTTATGAATATGGTCATGTGTCATTAATTGAATCAAAGATTTTTTATCTGGTAACTATTTTTGCTGTGTTATTTGGATTATATATTATGTTACATGCGTTTGTAAAAAGGAAGTGTAACATTTCTCTGCCTTGATATAGGTGGCATAGTGGCCTTTTTGGGCCGTCATCTTGTCTACTTCTTTTTCTAAAAGCCTAACAATATATTCATATCATACATAGTAACATAGATATTTTACGATATTTTATATGGCTAGATAAACTCATCAAATATTTTTGCCAACTAAAACAACGCACGAGGTTGTACCCACTTCTTCAAATACTTGAACCTTTGTTTAAGCAAAGTTACGAACGAGCTGAAATTTGTATTATTGACGATCTAAATATTTGAACGTGCATTTTCTCAGATTTGGCACTTGACTTTTTTTCTAAATATAGTTTTCCATATTTTAAATCTCGTACCTCTTGATTTAAAGTTCGTACTTGGAGCAGATAATCTGGATAGAGTCAAAGGCAAACATAAATCAACTATGAGCTATGGTTTGGACATAGACTATCCGCATGGATTTCAATGGCATCTAATCTCTT
>JANDBE010000047.1:10521283-10531821 GCA_024320915.1 Erigeron philadelphicus | reverse complement strand
TTTGTGTATCATTGAGTATTGAGTTCGAGTTTTAGGGATGTCAAGTTTTGGAATTTTTTCCTCCGAATAATTGTAACGGCTCATGGTCAACATCTCGTTGTCTAGGGCACGTGCAAGGCTTCACCATTATACGGTGAGGTTTCCCCGATGTTGCATATCGACTGAATGGTGGAAAAAAAAATTTGGCATAGCGAAATAAAAGGGAGGGATTTGAGACCATAAGTCTCAAGTTCAAATCCGATGCAAGACGATTTTGTCGCAGTCGGGTTTTCCCCAAAACTGACAGCTTTGGTTACCCAATGCTGTCTATCGCCATGGCCAGGCCAGACATTATTTGTTTATTTATTTATATATATTGATAACTTGAAAATGTTGGTACTTGATATTTTGTCGGTTCGTCTCAATATGATTGGCCACTACAAAACCTAACATTGTTTAGAAAAGAAAATGATGAATACGTTGATAACCGTCCCATGACCAACATGAGATGCATTTGCGGCATACCCCATTGACGAACCCGTAGGCTGATTTTTCATTTTTATTCTGAATTTGTTGCTGAATTAGTGACTACTTTTAGTTGGAGAAACAATCCACATAGGATCAGCCATTGAGCTAAAGTTTGTTAGTTGAAATCATGTTCTCGATAAGAAACCTTGAAATTAGATAAATAGACGTAATTCTTCAAGTTATGCATGTAGTTTTCACCTATATATTTGTAACGAGGAATATACTGTTTTTAAATATCTCAAGTTTATTAATTTTCATATAATTTCTTCTTTTTGTGTAAATAGCTCAATGCAGGAAAGAGCCCATTCCAGAGGACATTTGCTACTCAGGTATTTTCGTCACACGTCACATTGTCATTTTTTGTAATACTTGTATGATAAGATTTGTGTGGTTATATCTGTTCATGATATGGGGAGACCGTAAATGGTTATGTGTTAGAATGTGAGAACTGATTTATCAGAAATTCATAAAATTCAATATTATAACGGAGGACTGTATATATTTTGTTATTTTAGTCATGGAAAATTTTCTATATGTCAAGTTATATAGTATGCGAATTTAAGGGTTATTCTTTTTCTGGATACTAATGGAAACATTTTGCATTTGTTTAATTCTATAAACTTTCCGGATATAGATTAAAAGGTGTGGAGAGATGGCACGTAAGCTACGTTTTTTCAGGGATCAAATGACGAAGGCTGGCCTTTTAGTCTCTACATGGTCTGCATATGGCTCAGAAATTAGTCTAGATGAACTGGAGGTATGAAAAATGGGCTACAAACATTCAATATTTATCATGATATCACATCCTTTTGATATATACTAGGGTGATTATTAGGTGAAACTTGGAGAACTTGAATCTGAGCTGATTGAGATGAACGCTAACACTGAAAAGCTACAGCGTGCTCATAATGAACTTCTGGAATATAAGCTTGTTTTGCAAAAGGTGAAGAGACTAATCGATATTATTATCCATCTGTTTTTTGGTTCATTCTGGAGGAGGTGGCAGAATGGGTAGGTGAATTGAGTTATGGCAAAAACTGGTTAATTCACCCATAATGCTTTTTCTCCAGATCAGTATTATAGAAGCAATTACAGTCTTAGGTTTGATCACCATGTGTTATATTTTTTCGATAAAAAATGCATTTTCCCCACAATATACTGATTAGGAGGTTTTATTAATGAAAAATAACTTTGGTGCTTGTTCAACCCATTTGCCTAGTTTTCTATTTACTTAATTGTAGTTTAATTGTTAGGCCCTTTAGCGATAAATGTCACCTGAATTTGACCTATTTATAAGTTATAGGATCAAATGCCATATGTAGTTCATCCATAGATGTTATTTGAGTTGCAAACCTCTCAAGTTCCCCAACATAATTGAAATGAGGTGTTTCTGTCTTACTTCAGGCTGGTGACTTTTTCCATCATGCTCAAAGAGGTGCTGCAGCAGAACAAAGAGAATCTGACGAACATTGCCTTGGTGAAGGATCCATGGACAGTCCTTTGTTATTAGAACAAGTACCTATTTTTTATCTACTGCTCTATAGTCATATGCACGACTCTATATTCGATTGCATCGTGCGGTAACATGATTTCCATCTGATCCTTCATGTTTGTAGGAAATGACAACTGAGCTTTCGAAACAAGTTAAGCTGGGGTTTATAAGTGGCCTTGTCCCAAGAGATAAAGCATTGGCCTTTGAAAGGATCCTATTTCGTGCAACCAGGGGTAATGTCTTCTTGAAACAAAATGTTGTGGAAGAGAGTGTCATCGATCCCGTGCAAGGAGAGCAGGTTTTTAGTTAAATCTACATAACATCATTCTTAATCATATTCGCTACATAATAGTAATGATTCTCAAAGTTCAAAAGTAGTTTTAATACTCTGAGTATTGTTCTTACCTTAGAATTAGCAATTACTATATCCTATATTTAGATTTCTTTATACTAAAATTGATGAGTATGTTTTTCGTACGCAAATTTACTTTCATCTTCTATATCCTACAACCTACGACTATCTATACTTGATTGATATGTTTCCTTCAGTTCATGAGAATCTGCCATGTTGTTTACAGGTGGAGAAAAATGTGTTTGTTGTCTTTTACTCCGGAGAAAGGGCAAAGAACAAGGTGTTAAAGATATGTGATGCATTTGGAGCAAATCGTTATCCCTTTGCAGATGACATAGGAAAACGATACCAAATGATTACTGAGGTAAAAGCTAGTTTCTTTTAGATATGTTCACGCTACATAATTGGTGTATGAAGTTGTATCATGATGAGTATAGCTTTGTTGTACTTAATTAGCTTTACTGGTCTTTGTAGAGGATCTATAAATTTCTATTGATGTATTTTATTCACTTACACCTTAGCTTCAAGAATTGTCTTAGCTGGCCTGAATCATGTGTCATTTATCATTTTTTATCTGAAAACTGTGAGTCTTGACTTTTAGGTATCCGAAAAACTTTCAGAGTTAAAAACTACCATTGAAGTTGGAACATTGCACTGGAGCACTGTTGTACAGTCTATTGCTAATCAATTTGAACAGTGGAACAATATGGTAAGTGTTTCTGAATCTGTTATCATGAATGGGCCAAGTGCCTTTAGATTATTCTTTGTCACTATAAATTCTCTATTCTTTACTTATCTTTCAACCTATGAAGGTGAAGAACGAGAAATCTATCTACCACACCTTGAATAGTCTAAGTTTTGACGTGACCAAGAAATGCCTCGTCGCTGAAGGATGGTGTCCTGTTTTTGCTACAACTCAGGTATTTAGCCTTAGTTCTGTAAACAATCTCTCAACTCATGATAGATAGACCCTTTATAGACTACTCAATGTTATAGGGGTTCATGTTTTGCAGATCCAAACAGCTTTGCAGCGGGCAACATTTGACAGTAACTCACAGGCTGGAGCCATATTCGAGATTCTGCATACTAAGGAATCACCACCCACATATTTTCGTACAAACAAATTTACTTCTGCTTTTCAAGAAATTGTAGATGCTTATGGGTGAGTATCTGTAATATGTAATTGCGTACATATATGTTGGTAAGATCATATAGTCGTGGTATAAAACGAATTTATTTTAGCTTGGTTCAAGGGTTGCATGAGTTGGAGTAATGAGTTAAAATTCCGTTAGAGCAATCCCGCAAACCCTGTTATACTTCATTTACTAAAGTTTTACAAGTAATTTATTTCCCAAACGGAAAAGTAATTCATTTGCTAAATTGAATTACAGTGACTAGTTTCATACAGTAATAGACTAACTTTCATTTGAATCAAGTGATTTTGGTGTGTTTGAATATATTAAGATATATTTTATTCAGTCTGACCCCTACCCTGTACCCGTTTAACCCATTTAATTTCTAGTTAACTATTCTAGCTTAAACCCATTTACCTCGTTAGACATAAAAAAAGACCCGAGTCAGCCCATCTGTAGGTAGAGGGTCTACATTTATGGCACTTACTGCTGCTCGTGTCAGACCTCATGGTTTAAGAAATGAGTGGCAACTTTAAATCTGGTCTTTCTTAATGTAGTAGGCAAACATGATCAATATGTTTGTCGTATAAGGCAAGTAGTGTTAGTATGTTTATTTAATACCATTTATTCAGTTATTTGTTCCCCTCAAAGTTAATATTTTGAAACAGTTGAATGAAAATTTGGTAACTGCATTCATTTGGTCACGTATTAAAATTCAAGAAAATTCATTTAATTGGTTGAGTGAAGCCAATATTCTTCTTCTTCTTCTTTACAGGGTGGCAAAGTACCAAGAAGCAAATCCTGGTCTTTTCACAGTTGTTACTTTCCCTTTTCTATTTGCTGTCATGTTTGGGGACTGGGGCCATGGTATATGCTTGTTTCTCGCCACTCTATTTCTTATTCTGAGGGAAAAGAAATATTCTAGTCAGGTGATCTCCTTCGACTGCATATTCTTGTCCTCACATAAAACTTTTTTTCTTCTTGATATACGTGTTCTCATTTAAGTGTTATCTATAACTAACAGAAGCTAGGAGACATCATGGAAATGGCATTTGGCGGTCGTTATGTTATCATAATGATGTCAATTTTTTCAATCTACACGGGACTTATATATAATGAGTTCTTCTCTGTCCCATTTGAACTCTTTGGGCGCTCAGCGTATGATTGCCGCGATTCTTCCTGCAGGTACAGAGCGGGTACTTAAATTTACTTAGACCCGTTTTTTACTTTCCATATACTGTTTGACATTTGAATCCACTATAGGGATGCTACTACAATAGGAATGATCAAGGTACGGGGCACCTATCCATTTGGCGTAGATCCTATGTGGCATGGAACTCGCAGTGAATTACCATTTCTTAACTCGCTGAAGATGAAAATGTCAATCTTACTGGGAGTGGCTCAGATGAATCTTGGAATCATTTTGAGTTACTTCAATGCAAAGTTTTTCCGAAATGACATAAATATTTGGTAAGATAGATTTCTATGTTAATGTCACTCTTTGCATGAATATTACTGGAGAAAAGTTCGCTTTCGGTGGTGTTTGATATCTGTTAGGTCAAATGGGCTAAGCTAAAGAATCAAACAAAAAAGGAAGTGGGTCAAATGGGTTGAATGAGATTTCTCTAACAGGTCCATTTGATTCTTTCAGGTACCAGTTTATTCCCCAGATGATATTCTTGAACAGTTTGTTTGGCTACCTTTCCCTACTCATCATTGTGAAATGGTGTACCGGTTCTCAAGCTGATTTATACCATGTAATGATATATATGTTCCTGAGCCCTACAGATGATTTAGGGGAGAATCAGCTTTTCTGGGGCCAAAAATATATTCAGGTTTCATGCTCTCTTCTATGCTATAGTGATAGTACAGGTGGAACAATGGGCGGATTGAGTGGGTTGATATACAGGTCAAACAGTTAAATTTTATACGGTTGAAACGGGCCAGGTTCGCCTGAAACAGTTATCCATAAATGTTAAATCATATAAATATTTGTGTCACATATCAATAAGTTATGTAATCTCAGTAGCAATATAAATTCCGATAAGTTGTGTAGGAAGTTTTATGCAATAAAACTTATAGAATACAACTTGGGTATGTGACCTGCAATTCGTTTCCTTTTAACCTAACATACAATCTTACCCGTTTGACCAGTTAAAGATGAAACATAACTTGAATTAACCCATTCATACATAAATGGCTTGATATTGCCACTTCTAGTTTAGAGGTATATCTTCACTGTTGTTGATAAAAGCGTAACTAATCTAACTCTGATTGTCTCTCCTACTGCCAGATACTACTATTATTGCTAGCACTAGTTGCTGTACCGTGGATGTTAATCCCCAAGCCACTTCTATTGAAGAAGCAACATGAGAAAGTACGCCAAATATATTTCTGGATCTTTTATAGATATATTCTACCCGAGTTGTTGATTAACCATTTTCATGTCTTTCTATTAGAGGCACCAAGGCCAAGCTTATGCGCCACTTCACAGCCTTGATGATAATCTTGAGTCAGATTTAGAGGATGGCGATGACAAATCTCATGGTGAACATGAGGAATTTGAGTTCAGTGAAGTTTTGGTGCATCAATTAATACATACTATTGAGTTTGTTCTTGGTTCAGTGTCTAACACAGCTTCCTATCTACGTCTTTGGGCTCTAAGGTATGTTGGCAAAAGAAATTTGACAAAGCAAAACTCATACTCCTTTACTTCTAATTTTACAATGAAACCTAGAAATATATATCCATGGTTTCTAAGTGTTTCATTTTACTTCAAAAGATCAATATCGTTTATTCTTTGTCGTACCAAAATTCTCATTTTAATGAATGAATCTGGCATCACATAAAGGGGTCAAATTATTGCTGTTTGTTACAGCTTTGCAGGTTTCTTTTCAATAGTTTGCGTGTATCTAATCTTTGCACTTTTTCTTACCAGTCTAGCACATTCAGAGCTTTCGAGTGTGTTTTATGAAAAGGTCTTGCTACTTGCTTGGGGGTAAGTTATCGTCATTATCTTTGTGAACATAATAGAACTCTTAGATGTGGCATTTTGACCCATTTACTTATGAATGGACCATTCGGGTTATGTTTTTCCTCACAGTTAACAAGGAAACAGGTTAATGGGTCAATAGCTAATGTCTTTTATATTTTTTAGCGGAATAGCTATTGTATCATACATTAAACCTAGTGAATCAGCGTATTCAAAAAATTTAGGTGTAATTGTGAGAATAATTTCTAATTTTATTGAACATACAAACTATAGAAGATTACTAATATGTTGAATAAACGGATAAATGGTGTTTTGGGTAACCCAACTAGACCCATTTTAACTGGTTAGAAGTTGCATGGTTTCACTCATTACCCAACCTGCCCAATTTCCCACTTCCAAGAGTTATTTCTCAAAAAGTTTAACCTGAATTCGAAACAAATGGCTCTCTGTGATGTGCAGATACAACAACGTGTTCGTACTGATAATTGGCATCATCGTTTTTATTTTTGCAACCGTGGGTGTACTCCTGGTGATGGAGACTTTGAGTGCCTTCCTGCATGCGCTGAGGCTTCACTGGGTAGAATTTCAGAACAAGTTCTACGATGGAGACGGTTACAAATTTTGTCCGTTTTCATTTGCTTCAATTAGTGAAGAAGAAGACTGATATGCAATTTTTTTGAAGCATTTCATGCATTCTATACTTCAGTATATTCTTTCACATTGGTTACTTGAAGGTGGGGTATTAATTTTTTTTTTTTACATATATATAGGTTTTCTTTGTATTTATGTGCATTTCTTACCACAAAATATATAGCATGTATAATTGCTTATTGGCATTGCATTCATTACTATTCAATGCATCTAAAATCATGATTGAATGAGCCAAAAATGTAATGTTATACCACCCATATATCTGAAGTGATGCTTAAAACTCAAAGCCCAGATATAGGTAACTATTATTTATGGATTATTAGATTATTAAGATAGCCAATAACATAATCAAATCCAAACATGATACTTTTGAACACGTTTTGTTACTGCTAATTAAGTGATTTTGATTATTCAAATCGTATAATTAATTTTTGAAACGCAATCCCAAACATCCTCTTAACGTGTATTAAAAACCTTTGTCAAAATGTTTTTTATTTGGCAATGTAGAAAACAAATAATGAAGTTTGGACTCTCTGACTTCAATCTCAAGGTCTTCATCATGTCATATGTTGATGTTTAAAGTAAATAGTTTGGTATTGCTCATGGTAATGGTACCAACATGATTTCTCTTATAAATTATAATGCCTCTATGTGATCAAGTATAAAAATGCTTGGAGCTGAATTTGGAACCACTTCAAATATATAAAAAGCAGACTAATTGACTGTCAAATGTTTGTTCGAGGATGAGGCAGGTGCACACCTAATGGTCAGATTCTTAATGCTCTGTTTGATTTTGGTTGTATAGTTTAGGTCCTGGTCTTCATTCACGATCCCATATACTTTATATTTAATTTTAACCGTATAACATGTTTCACGTATTTGAGTTTGACTTTCTTAAGCTTGGATGAGTGCTGGTGAAAGTCAAATGATGTTTGATATAGTTTTTTTAGCAGTTGTTTGATATGGTAGTTCAGGTCTGGTGCGTATATGTGCTCTAACTTTAGTAGAAAAGGTTCATATACGTTACTGTATATGTTTACTATAAAAAAGGTTGACTTTGACTAGTTGGCAACAAGTAGGATTTGTTTAGACGCGTTGAAGCTAGTTGCCTAGTTTTTTTGTTTGTTAATGACTTCATGACGACTCTAAAGAATAGAGTTCATCAATGACCTGGAATGTTTTGACTACTAGATAGGTGCTATCTAAAACTGTTGGTATAGTAATAGTAAGCATTATCCGGTGATCACGTGTTGTATTTAACTATTGTACATTTTGGCGATGACTATCTTCTTGGTGGTCTTTTATACAATTGATGTTTTGTTGGTCGTTAAAAAAAAAAGAGTTCATCAATGACAATTTATGTTTGAATCCTGCCTTTTGTCATGAATTACCCATAAGATTATAGTGTGAACCTGGGCTCCAGAATGATTGTTAAAAAATCATTAACTTTTGTGACTAAATAGTGTGCAAAGTCGTCCATTTTGTAGAACATGTCCCATTTTGTAGACTATGTGATTGAATCAAGGAACCTTATTAATATATGAAATATTATATAGGAGACTTGTCAGCATCAACCATCGACAATCCTAGAAAGAAAACACAAAACTTATTAATAAAAGTTGGATACTTTTACATAGTCATTTGTTGGTCCTGTTTTATAAAGATCGAAAATTTACATTTTTGTTAATTATTTATTGTATTTTATGGGATAAAGTTAAACATGTTTCGTGTACCTTTAAGTTTATATTATTATAGTTTTTTATCCGGTTAATTACCGGGTATTGAACTAGTTAAGTATGATGCAATGTGTATTCAAAATTTTTGTCAAAATGTTATTTATGTGTCAATATAGAAAATAATTAATGAAGTTTGGACTCTGACTTTAATCTCAAAGTTTTCATGTCATGTTAGCTTAAAGTAATTAGTTCGGTATTGTTCATAGGTAATATCGTTTATTTTTAAGTTCTTTGTCATCCCAAAAAATAAACTTGTTTTATACACATGTAAGTTTTCACCATCCTTGTATAATTCATACTACTAATTACTTCATCTTCTTACGTAGCCTTCAATATCGAATGCAAAACATTGTCCAAATAATAATGTAAACATATTTAAACATGACTATGTAATTATAAATGTACAGGTAATACGCGGAATAATAATCTATGTATCTATTCTTAATATAATAATAGAAGAGGAACTTATTCTATCAATATTGCTTAAAATTAGCATGGAAACATATAAAGCTGACCACATTATTTAATACGCATACAGTATTGAACTTTACTAGATACTTCAAAGTGAAATGTAGCTCACTCGTGAGATGATACAATGTTTAGAAGAGAAACTAGTATCGGTAATATGGTAATTAATGGATTAATCAAAATTTAAAAAAACATAACTTTTTATTAATGAATTTCTATTGGCGATATTCTTTTTCTTTTATCAATCTATTTGATGCTATCAATCTATTTGATGCGATTATTTTTAATAAATACTATGATATTTTTAGAACCCAAAACTATGGTTTGGATTTTGGAAGTTACTTAATCGCTATATACTTTTTGATAGATGTTGTATTCGGTAGATATTACTATTGTTTTTATATCTTAGTCGTACATAAATCTAATAAATCCATAAACTTGACCATAGTTAATAAGATTGGATAAAAATTTCCAATACTTTAATCGCAGTAAATGAAAGTCAGATGAAATTCCCAATTCTTCTTCTTTTATCTAATAAAAACCTTACCTCTTTGCTCATTATATTCCATAAAAATAAAAAATCACCAGCTTCAGTTCAAAACACAATTACAATCACAGTAATATACAATAACAAAAAAAAGATGGTTAGACGACAACAACAACAAGAAGAAGATTAATATTAGAGAAAAAAAAATTCTCTATCAATCTTTTTATATGTCATGATATTTTTGAGGAACACTACCATATGACGTCGTTTGGAATATGATGAGGAGCAAGCATTAGGGGAACATGCTTATTGATGTGTAGACAGGGGAACTTGCTTACCATGGATGCATTGCTTACCATATATTGATGTGTAGAAGCACCTAATTCACTTTCTCGTCGGATTGCGAACTTATTTCACATTCTCGTTGTTCAAACAAAGATTCCTTTATTCGTTTGGGTCAAAAAACCCCACAAATCTTCACGTTCTTGAACCATGTATATCAACTTTGAGGAAAAATTCAATAGTGCAGTAAAAGGGTTGTGTTTTGAGTCCAAAAGACTTCTGATTCTTGTCCGTTGTGAGAATGGGATCATAAACTTGATCAATTATCAGTTGAAACAACTTGTTTGTGAGTTTAATGACCATGATGGGAAGCCCATTCGAGGTGTGAACTTCAACAAAAATCAACCATTGTTTGTGTCCGGAGGTACGAATCTTGAT
>JANDBE010000047.1:10374186-10385229 GCA_024320915.1 Erigeron philadelphicus | reverse complement strand
GACGTAACAAATTTTATAATCTAATGACAAGAAGTCTTGTTTCATCATACAATATTAAAGTTCGAATCATGGTAGGCACATAAAATCAGAAAAAAATAAATAGACTCTCCTCGATAAGTCTAAAAAAGTAGAATTTCATAATGTAACCCACTATTGGTTTTGCAATCTAGCTAGTAACAAATATTCAGGAATCTTGTCCGCCACAATGTCTATGAGAGGAGCTGTTTCCCAAAATAATGTAACGAGAAGTTTTATTTACTAAATTAATATAGTTTAAAAAAATATTTATTAAATCAGTATAGTTTTGAAAAAAATTAAGTTTTTTTTCTCAAACTAGTGTAGTGGATAAACTTATTTATCAAATTAGTACAATTCAAAAATATTTATCATTATAGGTCAATATCTAATTTAATATTATCATATTTATTTTTTCACGATTAAATTTTCATACAAATTCGTAACTATTAATAACGCCCAGGTCTAGTAAACTAGTTGGAACGTAGTTTGTGGAACGAACATTTGTAACAAAAAACTACGTCTATGCATACGTATATTGGCTCAAAATATAACCATGTGTATCACCAGATTACAAGTTTAACTAGTGTTAATGTTAATTAGTGCAAGTCATTGACATATGCATACATATATTCTTATTAGTGATTATTAACCTCAAAATTTAATTTATAATGATTTATATATAACGGGATATGTACATGTATATGTTCAGCTAGACTATATTAGATATGAAAGAGTTAAAAATGATGAACTTAACCATCCAGAAGTTAAAGTTAAACCATACAAAAAGAAAAGGAAAGAAAAATATATAGTTTGTATAAAATAAGAGACATGCATAAAATAAATTAATAGGATTACATTAAACATAATTATCGTTTAATCAGTGATAAGAATCTTTTATTTATATTAGAATTTAATAAATAATAATTTTATATTAAATTTAACCTATAATGGTAAAAAAAATTTAAACTATACTACAGTAATTTGGTAAATAATTTTAAACATTACACTAGTTTAGAAGAAAACTCCTGTGAGGGTACTCTATTGTTTGATGTTAGTAATTTCAAGAAATTATTATAAATATAAAAGAAAAAAGAAAAACCCACAATTTTGCAAGTAACATTCTATAATTCATGAATATTAAAACTATAACTCTCTTAACATTTTACACCAACGATTTTACTTCGCACAATTGTACACACTCTCATTTTATTCTTTTTTAGCCATACAAAGTAGAAGCACCAAACATTACCAGGTAACAGCATTTTCAGAAGTAGCTGTAATGACATCAATAAGCGGATCTTTCATATATTGCAAAAGTAAAAGTGTCAGTTCGAGTGTTGATTGGTATAAGCGCCTGTAGGCTGATTTGGTAACTCGACCACCTGGCGTTACTTGCACCATCTTTTACAAACACAGGATTACTCAGCACCTGTATCCTCTACAGATTTCTTATATTCTGGCTTTAGCTCGTATGTTCCTTGATTGGATCCACGTTTGTTGTAGACACAAAGGTCGTTCAGAATTTCTTTCAAGAATTGCTGCAATGCAAATCAATCAAAACTCACAGGAAATGAGCAAAAGACTCCAACTCTCCAAGGAAAGTCGAGATACAAGACTAATTGCAGGCAAAAGAAATATACTTTCTGTCGATTTCTATTTCGAGGAGCCCACTTACAAAAAATAAGCCTCTACAAGACTTATTTTTTAGGCATGGGTAGCCTAAATCTTAAAAAAAAAAAAAACCATGTCCCTTACTATAGCATAGGCTTTTATGATGTTATTTTTAAAAGCAAGTTCTCCTGAAATAGAAATCGACTGAAACTATGTTCCATTCAAGTGCAATATGTTCAAATTAAAATGACCAATTTGAATCAAAGTAAGCACACACCGCCGGCTGGTCCGTTTCAAGAACCAACTGCTTTAAAGCCCAATTAGGTTGTCTCTCAAAAAGCTTAAACATGATATCTTCCAGCTCTCCACGATCCCTCCTGGTTCTCTTAACTTCTGGTGCCTTGACTGGAACAGTAGCTTTCTTCTTATCCTGAAATTATAACAGATGTACAATATAGTAAAATAGAATACCCACTTCCTGATCGGTTAGTTCTTGCCAGCTACAACTAGAAGTTTCAAGTAACGGTTTTTTTGTGTGTGTATTTTGACCCGTTTGAGATAAACACAACCCCAAATCAACCATTCACAAGTAAACGAGTCATTATAGCAACATCTTGGAGATACCAATCATTTAGAGTATATCAATCTGATGATTCTTGGAGATAAACTAGTTTGCACCTTTAACTAGTTGCAGATACACAGATCAATCTGATGATTCTTGGAGATGATTGAAGTGATTACCTTATTGTTAGCCGGAATCAAGCCAATCATTCCAGGCAGGGGTCTCATATGCATGCCTCGGTCATTATCAATCACCTGTTGAACAAACAAGGAAGATAATATGTTTCATCAGCATTTTCAAGCACTGAGTAGATAATGGAATACGTGAATAATAAAATAAAGAATGCATTATACCATTATCTGTCTATTTTTAACCATAGACTTATTTGTTCTCTCACGACACATCTTTCTGTACTCCTCCATATTCTTGTTATGGGGTTTCATGTCAAACTTATGTTCAATTTTACCTTCCGCGGCAACCTTCCCTGAAACACACTCCACAAGCATTAGTTTATACAAATATATTTTATCTGACTAACATAATGCACATTTTGAGGTAACCCCTGGGTTAGATAACTATACCAGGAATACTGCAGTCATTGTTGAAGCAAAATACATGCAATAATCATGAAAACACAGCATTTACTACAGATATTTATGAATGACGTAGCCGTGCAACTCACAATGCAGAGTTGGGAAATTCATCTTGATGAGTATCAGGCAGTAATCGGGCAGGAAGGGTTGACCTAAAATACTTATTGTTCAAAACGTTTTTAGTAACCAATCAGTGTGTCAAATGACTGCTTGTACGATTTCAATAATTCTATACTTCTGAATTAAATGCTTTAGAAGGTCATATGTATTAGAGATACATGTTGCATGATTTCCGACATATTTGGTTATTTGCTAGTTTTTCTTAACTTGGTTTGGCATGTTAAAGGTAAAACATATCCCAAATCAACTCCTACGTATGTAAACAAGTCTCCCTCTATTAAACAAGTTCCCACCTTGATGAATGCTCAGAAGTACAAACAAAACTACTAGATACTCTACGCAGATTACCCTACTAGTTGTTTATAGATATGTGTGCGGTGTACCTCTCCATTTCTTTATCATTTCTTTTTGTAATTCTCATACATGAGCGAAGCACTATCATCTAGGATGTTTACAATGATCTCAACATAGCCAATAGTTTGTAAAGATTCATCAACTTATTACCTTTCTACACAATTCTATCTTGTTCATAAAGCAACACAAAATGCCGCATCTAAAAGTGATGCAAATAAACTAAAGTGTTTAAAATTGAACCTTATTTATAGGAAAAAGACCACTACCTTGAGTTGATTCAGAAAAAATTGACATAGGAACAAAATCCTTGAACATATTTAGGGAGTAGCTCTTCGGCATATTCGGAACATCACTGTTAGCCATCTCCATAGAGAACTGATTGTAGAAAAGAAACATATCTCAGATTTTAAAAAGAAGCCACGAATGTGTATATATAAATATGTGTATATATATATATATCTCAATATTAATAGAATGCTCAAAGTTCCATTTTCCAAAAAAATAGAATGCTCAAAGTTCAATAGAATTTGAAATTACTTCCTACAAAGAACGATACCGATACTCCTAACCTTTTTTTGCCATTACAAATCATTTTCCCCAGTTACTGACCATGAAGTCACAGGAAAATAGGAGGAAAACTGGTTTTTCTATTTTACAGACCCCGAAAACAATTACCAAAAGTTTGGAATTATTATCATGATTGCTATATAAAAACACTATAAACATGTTGCTTTAATGACATTTTAGACAAATATAATATCAATCTAATACCTGGGTCGTACGTGCATTTATCTAACATAATCAGATTACGAACTATAAAATTACGTTTTTTATCTTTCATTAATTTGGAATTCTGATGGACTTCCTAATAAGTAATAAGGAATAATTCTAGGTTGGAAATTGAAAGATACGCAAAGATCCTAGATAAAAGAGCAATTATATCTACTCCTAAATTCTTCCAACAAATTATCATAATGGACACGTGTCAATAATTAATGTGACGTTGCCATATCTACAAATATGCACTTGTTAAAGAAAAACATTTAAGAGAATATAGCATTCGTTTATCATAAATATCATTTTGGTCGGATTTGTTCTATCGAAACACACAAAACTAGGGTTCCACAACTACAGTTACAGCTTCAACTATATATCAAGCAGATACCGGTACATTACTAACTAAACAATACCGAAATCCCTCACTCTTCAAAGATTAAACATCTTAACTACAAAACTCATCATAACTATAAATAAACTTATAATCAATACTACCTCAACCCAATCAGCAACTAAAATATCCATAAACTAAACTTAACATATATGTGTATAGACTTGAACAAATATCCAAAAGAATATCGTACACCAAAATTTATATAAGTATCTAATTATCCCTGTTTCGCTATTGTATGTATTCAACTTTCTCTTCTATCTTACAGTTCGGTAATATTATATGCATCCATGATCCATCCTCGCCTAAGTTCTAACTTGTAAAAACGAAAAACGGTATGACTAGCAGGCAGAAAAGTATATGCCTACTTCAGACAGGTTACCAGATCATATACACTGATTAAAAGGGTAAGTTTTGAAGTTCAATACATACTTTAGCAATTGGTATATTTTGCCCAATTTGTTAATAAATAAATAAACACAAATTTTTTTTACCTATATATCCCTGGGTTCAAATCTTGGCAGAGGCAGAATTGAATTTAAATGGTTGATTAACCTTGAGTCCTTGACACTATCCCTGATGGGGGTTACGTGGGTACCAATTCGGTACATGACATCAGACGGTTTCTATCAATTTACCGTTTTTTATATATCAACGCACACATAATGACATAAACCTAAGTTCAATAATAATAAATCATCTAAATTACAAAGGACCCATTACAGCTATGCACCAAAACCCTAAAAACAAAACAAGTAAACATAAGGGGAGGTGGGTATATATATAGATATAATAAAAATATATGTATGTATATATGTATAGATAGACCTGAAGAGAATTGGGGTGTTCAGGATGAAGAGGATCAAGAGAAACAACAACTTTAGAAAGATTTTGTTGGGGTTCAGATGATTGCCATGATTTTGCAACAACTACAGGACACTTCATTAACCATACTGCTCTCTCTGCCTTTCCTGTTTCTAGATTTGTCTTGTTTTCCTCTTCCATCTTTTTTAATTATTTTTATTTTCTCTTTTTTTCACAGAATCAAATTAATATTTGTTTGTTTTGTGTTTTTTTTCTGTTTTATGTTTTCTGGTAAAAAAAAGTTAAAGTGTATGTATAGAGAGAGAGGAGACAACTGTTGATTAAAAGAAAAAAAAAAGTGTGTATATATAGAAAGAGAGAAAGAGGAGACTATAGTAAAAGAATGTGTCGGCTTAAGAAAGTCAAAACTGAAATTATAATGGGCCGGGTCTTGTAATCGTCAACCTTCAACAATGGGCCAGATTTTGTAATTGTTTTTAATGTTTCTTATGTTGATTTTTTAACAAAATATTAAATTTATTATTTTTTATATTTATGCCTACCAGTTGCCGTTAACGAATACTGTCTTTTTAGATTTTAAAATGAAACAACACGTGACGTAATCTTTGATCAACATGTCATTTAAATTTTTAAAATGAAACAACATGCAATTTTCTCTTAATTTTATTCTTATTGATGAACTTTTCCATATTTTTATCATTTTAATTCACCTTAATCTTTATTTTTATTGGTTTTTCAGATTAAGATCATGGTTCGAGACAAAAGGGGCGTCATGGAACCTATAAACTCAAATCAATTTATACTTGGATTTTCACTCTGAATTTTAAAGGTGTGATTAAATTATATCCTGAACTTTGGTTATTTGTTTATTTTTTCATGGCTATTTTAGTTAAATCATCTTCAGAATAGTTTATGATATCCTGTTGTTTGATTAAAATTCAATTAGTGTGAGTTTAGATTGTTTTAGTTATGTATAACTTTTTTATGCAAAATGCTCCTACGTTCCAACTATTTGATGTAATGTCTCAAGTTAATACATGGTTATTGTTAGATGACGAAAATGAGAGATACTTTTTTTATAAGTTTTTTTTCAACGCCTATATGAAATAGTTAGGGTTGTATGTTTTATAAAGTTTCTCCTTTAACACCCTTCTTTTCGGTCATGGTTCATTTAGAAAAAATGTTTAAGGATTATTATATGCAACACTTGCACATAATTGGACACGAACTCCCTTTGACTTGGTAAATTACTCTTCATCGTTATTAGCATAAGCATGAATGAATGTATCAAGTTTCTTTTTGTTTTGGTGCCGTGTTTAAACATGATACAAATTTGTTGTAAAGAAACGGGTAATGATATTTATCGTTCGAGGAACCTAATACATTTTATAGGAAGTAGCTGCCACGTGTGTGTGTATTTTCAAATTTGTTCTTAATGCTAACAAACGGTATCATGATAACGAATTAACGATTTAAAACACATGCATTTCTGTAATGACTAAAACGACTGAATTTATCATTCAAGTTTATTACATCAACTTATCCATTCTTTATGTTGTGTTATGTCCATGTAAATATGTTATTTGTTTGGAATCTTTATGAAATACTCGTATAAATTCTTATCTACAGCAGCACAATCTTTTAATGGAGCAAGTATAATACTGAGACACAACATGTTTATAGATTTTGTCATTGCAAAACTGATATCTTTTTAGTTTGGAGCTTGGGACGGCTGTCGCCTACTACAACCTTGATAGGTTATTAGGATAGTGTTTGGATTTGCGTATTGGATATGATTAAGTCGCAATAATAAACTATTTATAATGTTCAGATATACAGACTGTGTTTTTATCTATGTGATTTTTATAGGGGAAAATCCTAGAGATATACAAATCTGAATCCAAACACCTCTTTACTTTGTCTCTCTATATATAGAATGATATTGAATTTCAGTAATTCTATTATGTTGCAGCCAGCAGGTATTAATCTGAATTCAGGGGATGGTGTTAGTGACACAGTTCCCATTTATGAAGGATATGTCCTTCCTCATACCATCTTGCCTCAAGATTTAGTAGGATGTGGCCTCAATGATTTAGTCCTTACTAAGTGTGGTTATATGGTCAGTACAACAACAGGGCGGGAAATTCTGGGAGACATGAAAGTACTGTTGGCCTACATTTCTCTTGACTATGAACATGAGTAGAGATTGCCAAGGAAATTACCGCATTAGCCCCAAGCAACATTAAGATCAGTGTTGTCGCACCTCCTGGGAGGAAGTATAGTGTCTGACCTTCCATCAGGTTCATTTTCATACTACTGTGATACTGTATATTTTTTATTTATTTATTTATTTTTTTTGTGATGTATGTGAGCTTTTTTTCTTAAAAGTATTGTAAAGGCTTTATTTATTGAAATTAAAGGTGGCAAAAATTGCAGGCCAAATTGGGAAAGGGTCGATTTGGGTAATTTTGGCACAGGTAGAATTTGGTCTTGAAACATTTTTGCCTCGAATTAAATTTCACATTAGTTATCTTTAAAGAAGAGAAGCCAAGCATGAACCTCATATGGCCAAGAAGGCGAGAACATATGACCCATTAGCCTCTAAATCAATATGGAAGGGAAGCCAAAACCCGAGCCTCAAGCAGTTGCGCCAAAAACAACAGGCTTGCTTTCTAAGTGCATGTTAAAGTTGAGGGTGAGTTAAATTATCTAACATTCCATATGAATGGATTAATTTGGCTTATAAAAATGTAGAAAATGTTAAAAATTTAGTTAATGGGGTTAACCCAACCCAATTTGCAACCCTTTAATAAAGATACAGTAAAGTCATTTTTACAATATTCTGAGGTTATGTTTTCCTTGCAGCAACAAGCTAGATCATCTAATGACAAACAACCAAAGCTGAAGGATCATGCTTATTGTAGACATTATGGAAGACTGCAGGTTTGACTTTTTAGGGTCAATGTAGGTAGTGGGTGTGATATTTGGTTAGTAGTATATAAAATGACAATTGGAGGTGACATGCGTAACAGTTTCGGTAATAGGTTGAAATGGGATTTATAGAACAGTTAGTAACAGGTTGCACTAAGTTAGACTTTTTTCCCCACACTTCTTTTTGTCAATATCTGAATATATTGTTGTATTCAAATAATGTGTTTTATGATTATAAGCAAAGTATTCTTTAAATAACAGTTCAAACTTTAACTCAAGCTGAAATTTTGATTGTTGTTGATTTTCTTATGGAGGTGAGAATCGCTTTAATCAGGCTATTGAACTATCTTCGGGAATTCTTGCTAATGTGAAATTATTCAAGAGAAGTGTTTGAATGAAAAGTATATTGAGGAGATTAGTCAAGATACTGGTAAGTATCTATTTGGTATAGATGATACACCGAAAGCCTTAGAGATGGGTGCTGTTGAAGTTCTCATAGTGTGGGAGAATGTGGATATTAACCATTACATGCTTAAGAAAGGCACCCCAGTTGAAGTTGTCATAAAGCCTTTAAACCGGGACCAGAAGGCTGATGAGAGTAACTTCAGAGATGCTGACGCGAATGTTGAACCCGAAGTTCAAGAAAAGTTGTCATTGCTTGAGTGGTTTGCTAATGAATACCAAAAATTTGGATGCACGCACGAGTTTGTGACAAACAAATCTCAAGAAGGTTCACAATTTTCTAGGGGGTTCAGTGGCATTGGTGGCATACTTCGCTACCAGCTTGACTTTCGGTTTTTTGATGATGCAGAAGCGTATGAATAAGATTAGCAATCAACCACTTCGCACCTGCTGGTGCAAGGGGATATGGCTGATAGCCAGCAATAGGGCACACTTCAAGTGACTGATCAGGGGTCTAGGAGGTCCAATGAAGGTTTTGAAGTGGCTAATCGAGCTTTAGGAGTTCTCATGAAAGTTTAAATTAAGGATTTGCTTGCACGACTTCGGCATCCTCACTTGGTTTGCCTTTCCTTCATACTGTACTCAATCCTGGGTTTTTAAACAATCGGATGGAAGCAAATAACATATTGCTGAATGAAAATGGTATGGCAAAGCCGAGTGACTACGAGCTTCCTATTATAGCAGAAGATGTTAAACTAAAAGAGGTATGTAGTATGTACAAGAACATGAATAGTAGAAAATGTTTATTCTAAATCAATTTAGAACAATGCCTTTCACATTTGGTTCTGGGATCCTTCGATTTTATATAGTATATTGAGCTAATGAAATTTGGAGAAACGGATAAGGAAATCAAGCAGCAACAACATACAGAAATCGTCTAATGGACTTTCATGAACGGATGTTGCGCGAGTTCATGGTTGATCAGGTATTAGCATTGAATAACCTATCTTCATTGGAACATATGACCCATATGCTCCCAACAAACCTAACCGAAACTACTGAACTAATCAACTTCCACTGTACACTCAAAGGTAAAGTGCACACATAAATGCGTGTAAATGAATATACATTATTTTCCATATAGAAAATACCAAATTTTCAAATAAACCCAAGAACAGATTCATTATTGCATAAGATGTTAATTGTTTTATCTATACATCTATAAACTTTCATGGAATTTGCCTTCTCAATTTGCAGATTGAACTTTTGAATGCATTGAAGACATTGGATCTCAAGCTCGCAGCACTATTACAGAATTACTACATCTTGTCTTTTATGATTAAAAATTTCTGTGTATGGACATACAACCAGTGGCGGATCCAGGAATATCTATCGATGGGGGCAAAAAAAATTTACTTAAAAGCAAACAGATGATGTTCATACGCTATCAAAAAATTATAGGTTATTAACTATATGTCTAATTATATTAATACTACTCCTTATTAACCAAAAGTTATGATATTTGTACTCGTAAATAATTTTTTCAGATGGCTTACTCATAATAAGACCACTTTAACTTATCGAACTGAAACTTGAGTTTATTAGTGTCACGTCAATAATACTCTGACTCACTACACCTAAATCCCAGTTTATTATATTAAATTCAAAACAATTATGTTAAATTTAAAACACATTTTATTAGTAATAAAATTAAGAATAACCAATATAATAAATTTTTGATTACTTTAAAACTAGATTTCAGCATTTTATAAGTAAATTATAAATAACTTAAAACTTGAAGGACTAAAATGAAAACTGATTTAATAGTATAATATTGAGAGTATATCAAAACTTAAGGGGCTAAAATTGATTTATGTGTATACTACTATACTGTACTTGGTAAATATTGAATTCTACTGTACATCTTCTTCCTTTTATAACCTGCAACACATCCTGCCTACAACTTTTTACCAAATACTCGTATAGAATAGGATGAAACAAATACTAGATTATTACTTCTAAAGTTTTGTTTGGCTAATGAGTTTTGCTTAACTTAGACTGGGGTCTTTCTATTTTTCAAGTTAGGGTCTAACCACAAAAAGACTAAGGTTAATACTAAGGGGTTGAGATGGGGTCCATAGCCCCTTCCCCTACAACACTAGATCCGCCCATGCACACAACCCATATGAAACTATGTATGTGTCAAAAACAAATAAGGGTTTCTATTTCCTATTTGTGTGATTGTACCAAGATTGTGTTTGTCAAGTTTGAAAAAAACGATATACACAACACATGATTCTATTACACATCATTGTCATGTCATGATACACGCTAACAACCAACATAATCCTTTTTAAATGCGTCTACTACGCGCAATCAATTGTAGGTTTAAGCTCTCGTTTTATTCTATTTGTATTCACAAAGCAAAACACTGTTGGATTAGGTGTCTAAGCCATAAC
>JANDBE010000047.1:10033030-10044084 GCA_024320915.1 Erigeron philadelphicus | reverse complement strand
CTCCTAAGAGTCGAACCCAAGACCTGTGGGAAAAACCAGGGATGCATCTGCCAGTTGTGCTAGGCTTCATTTGCTTTGGTATAAGTTATTTATTTATCAATGACTTGTTCAAGTGTTTAAATAAGATAATCAATGACACTAATAATAAGAAGGTTATGAGTTCAAATCTTACATATGATAAATTTAGGGCTTCATATTAGGTCACTTATTGCGGGTTCTAGTCTCATAGGTTTATCCTAAATGATGGGTATTGTTTATGTTGGGTGTAGCTGATTAGATGGTTTAATAACCTGCCAATAATCTCAATTTGTCATTACATAAAAAAAAAAAAAATTCTGTAAATTCCACTCAATTGAATGTTTGCTATGAATTGTGTATTAATCATTGTATGTTTATTTGTATTTTATTTTTAACCTAAAACTAAGAAAGCTTTTTTCATTTGATGATATTTTTTATTCCTTTGTTACTTGTTTTCATGTTTTAATACTCCTATGCTTTTATGTTTTGTTAATCTTATTACATTAAATCCTAATTAATGTTATACTTATGTTATTTTTCAGTTTCACATTTTATATGGAGATGTTTCTCTGAGCAGCCTCTCTGTCTTCGGATAAACAGCCTCTTTGTCTTCGGATATCCTTGGGTTATTGGGTATGGGTAAATTTGTCTACACCCCGTTTCCCTCATATACCGCTTAAAGCGAAATTGGGTACGAAGACTTTACACCAGAGAGTCTTTATGTAGACGTAGGTCAAAGCTTCGTACCCGATAAAATATAATACTCGTTAAAATTATTACATTTTAAAATAATGATTTGCTTTTATTTTCATATATATTTTTAAAATCATTGCGTTTATTCCACCATGTTATGTAATCATGTAGAATTCATGCATGAGTTCAAAATAGCTTCCATTTATTAGTTGCTTTCCCAACATCTTGCATAAAAAGAGAAAAAGCTATTTTCTTCTTTTTTATTTCAATATCTTGATCAAGATTTTCTCATAATATGACCACATTGTGTATCTTATAATGCATAAGCCAGCTTTTGCTGTTTTGCACAGTGATACACAAAATTATTGAAGAATAGGCATCAAGTTTGCCTATACACTAAGGTAGTACATCAAACTTCAATTTTTACTTTCAAATATAATGATTTGTTTTTATATATTGTTAAGTTTAATGGGTAAACAGAGAAGGTTTCCAAATCCTATAATGTTTACAATATTTGGTTTTATTAACTTTTTTCGTTTCGAATGCAGAAGGGGAAGTTATATAAACATGCCATTGATCAAATGTCTAGTTGGCCCGAATACAGAAGAGGGTAGTAGTGGAATGAAATCAAGAAAGAGAATTCAGAAGAAAACGCGAGGTAGATCACATATAGCTCCGGTTAACTATGAAGCGTCGTTATTACCACCACCACCACCTTTGATCAATGATGGAAAATGGAAGAATCTGCCATTTGAGTTGCTTCTTGATATAATTAAGCGAGTTGAGGCGAGTAAGACGTCGTGGCCAGCTAGACGAGATGTGGTTGTTTGTGCTGCTGTTTGCAGGCTGTGGAGGGATACTGTGAAACAGGTTGTGAAAACACCTGAGCAATGTGGATTGATCACTTTCCCCATTTCTTTGAAACAGGTAGTTCATGCTTCACATTTGATTCCATCACAATTGTTATTTTTTGTGTTTATTTCCTATAATATTGCTTTTTGATAACTTCAAATTAATTTATGTCCAATTAGTAACTTAAACGATGACTTTGTGTTCCTTTTGAATCATTATAAGATTTTTTCATGGTGTTAAATATGATAACTTCTGTAAACTAGATGTAAAATTTACACACAAAACCTTAATTTTATGTTTAATTGATAAATATTGAATAGAAAAAAAAAACAAAAAAGTTTTAAAGTTTTATTGTCTCTCAAAATGGATACAAAACCATCTGTTAATGACTTGGTTGGAGAAAACATAGTTTGATGGCATGAAAAAGGCAAAGGAGAAAGTATTCTATGTAACAAACCCAGTTTTTTTGTTATGTTTTTACTAAAATTTATACATCTGATCATTGTCGGTTTACTGTGATTCTTAAACGTCAGCCTGGAACAAGAGGTGAACCCATTCAATGTTTTATAAGGAGGGATAGGACTAGTTCAACTTTTCGGTTATATCTTGGCTTGAGCCCAGGTACGAATTTTTCCTTACAAAATCCTGAGTTCACTTATAGAGTTATAGGTATCAATTTTGACCCATTTGTGTTATAGTTTTTGTCTAACGGGTCAAATGGATAATACTGAAAATTTTACTGAAGATTGAAATGTTGAATGGGTAAAACAGGCTCAAATATGCCCAAGGTGTTTTGAAAGTACATAAATCACTGAACTAAACATTGCAGCAATACCGTTTGTACTTTTAAAAGAGGAAAAAAAAAGTTCTTGCAAGCTAGCCCAACCATTTCAATCCTTGTATAAAAAATTACGCATTTAGACCTGTTACCCAACGCACTCCACCAGACCATTTTGAAACCTCTAATGTTAAGTTATTAGAGTATGTTAAATGATTACTTTTTTCGTAAGTAGATTGGATAAAAACTGATAAGTGAATAATATTGATGGATTCTGATAATTAGCACTGGCTGGTGAGGCAAGCAAGCTGTTGTTGGCAGCAAAGAAGGTGAGAAAGGCTACAGGAACAGAGTTTCTGATCTCATTATCTGCTGATGAATTTTCTCGAGCAAGCAATACTTACGTTGGAAAATTAAGGTTACTTCTCTAAATATCTCATTCCTTATTTCTAGAGGTTGCAATATGGATGGGTTGAGCAGTTTAGGTAATGCATCAAACAATTTTTCGTTGAGTCTTTTTTCCATTTTCTAAAAAGTATTTATCAATTAGTGATGCATTATTTGTAGTTAGCAAGCCAGTATAATTATCGAACTATCAAGGGACTCACAACCCATCTGACATGTTCCACTTTTAGCTACATTTTTTAACTTGACCCATATGAATTAAAACACAACCCAAATTGACTCATCTATGAATTTTTCTTCCTTTTCACTTACCGACTAATTTTATTTATGAGCAGTTCCAATTTTCTTGGCACCAAGTTTGTCATTTATGATCAGCCTCCTTGTGACCATGTTATCCAATCAAACCCAAAATTTGGGTCAAAGACGGTTTCTTGTGTGGTATTACCAATGGTCAAATCCAAAGTAATCATGATATCGTACGAGCTTAATTTTCTAAGAACTAAAGGGCCAAGAAGAATGCATTGCACAATGAACACAATCCCTTCATCTGCAGTTCAAGAAGACGGGACTGCCCCTACTCCATCAACATTTTTAGATGATGACTTTTCACCTAATTTCCAAGCTCCAAACAAGAACGAAGACCCGTTGATGTTGAAAAATAAAACACCTAGGTGGCATGAGCAACTGCAGTGTTGGTGTTTAAATTTTAAAGGGCGTGTTACCGTTGCATCTGTTAAGAACTTCCAGCTGACAGTTGACATGCCCCAAAGTAGTCAAAGTTCAGAACAACAAGAGGATGTGATACTGCAGTTTGGAAAAATCGGAAAAGATATCTTTACTATGGATTATTGCTACCCGTTATCTACATTTCAAGCATTTGCGATATGTTTAAGCAGTTTCGACACTAAACCAGCATGTGAATAAAAACTTGGCTTATTGCTATTGTGCCCCACGTTATCATGCTTTTCCTATCCTCTAAAATCTTTGTAAATACTTTAAATGATGATCCTGATCCTCTACTTTTATGGTCAAAAAGTAACAATAGAATTTCCTTCAACCTTTTGGATGTCCAATGCATAGTTAGATTTCGGAAAATATGAAAGAATTCCACATAACATCATTGCTAATGGTTTTTCTATTTGTAGATTATTTAGAGGTAGCAAAATGGGCTGATTGAGTAAAAGGTCAAAATAGGACTGGGTCAGATATGTAACCTTCAGTACGAGTTGGGTTGGGTTGACCAGAAACACTTTCAGCTAAATTTGAATGGGCTGATTGGGTTTTAAACTTTCATACATTAAAATCGCCCGTTATGCAATCGTTGTATAACTAATTTCTGTTCAATAATTTTGTTCGTTTACCCGTTTGGCCCATAATAAATAAATAAACCATAACTGAAACCAACCCATTAACTTCACAGATTAGATAAAATTAGGAAACCAAATCACAAATGAGTGTAAACTAGATCAAGAAAACACAAGAGTATCATTGATGGTGGATAATCATCCTTCCCTTATTCCATACATTTTTTTCACAAATGAACTAAAATTTAAGATACATCCATCTTATCATCTTTGTTACTTTTCTCCCCGCTGCTATAGCGACAACCATGTCGTCTGGGCTTTTGTGGATCATTCGGGTCAGAATCACTCGACTCCATGAAAAGGCCTCTTAGACATCTCCTTCTGATAGCATGCTTCTGTTTCGGGCTAATGTTGACTCTAACTTTATTCTTATCCATTAACTTTATATACTTTCTTCTTGGCTTCACATCCTTTGGATCCCAAGAACCTAAACGGACACCCGGGTTCTCTTCAGTAATTGTGCAGTTGAACACCATTGAGTTATTAATCCCTTGAATATTGCAGTTAATATATGCATTTTTATCCTCATTTTCCTTTTCTGGTGCCTTTTCGGCCGAGCTTTCTTCTCCATCGGTAGTAGTGTCTGTGATCTCATCAGGGTTGTGTTTGTACCTTCTAGTTATATGAATCGATTTTCCTCGCCTGTTTGCACCTGAATTTATATGCATTGACGTTCCTCGGTTTTTCCCAGATAGTGTAATAACACTTGGAAATTTCTCATTCCAAAATTGGCTTGTTGGTTCTATATGAACGTTATCCGTGGTATCTTCATGTTGTGGCCCGTCTGGTTCTGCATTTTTAGCATATTCAGGTTCTGGGATTTCGTTACCTGGATGTGAAAGTATTGATTTGGTTTCTTCGTCTTCATGGTGGTTGTCTTGTGTTATGTGAGTTTTGTTTATTGATCTTTCTTTGAATTGTGATTCTGAATTAGAATGGTCACTTGATAGTTCTGCAGATGTTTCTTCTTGAGTTTGTGGGACGGTCTTCGTTTCTCCTGCCACTTTGTTTATTGAATCATTAGGTGTTTCGTCAGTAGCAGGGTTGACGTCTGTTTGACCGTCATTTGAAGCTTCTTTTACTGCTCTTCCAGCTTCATGTGGTGGCTCGAGCGATGTAAGTAAAGAAGGTGGTTGAGTAGATGTACGAGATGGTGATGGTGGATGTGAAGAAACTGGTGACTGAATGCGGGAATGAGATGATGAAGAGGTTGGTGAGGGTTCACGTTGTGGTGGTGGTGATGGTTTAGCTTGTGGTTCTGGCGGTGAATCAGGGACTGTGCCCAATGATCGAACTGGTGGCAATGGTGGTGATTCAGATGGTGGTGGTGGTAATGGCGTTGGTCTAACTGCTGGCTCGGGTAATGAATCAGGAACTGTGCCCAAAGATCGATTTGGTGGGGTTTGTGATGATTCAGTTTGCACTTGTAGTAATGGTGTAGGCTTAACTGATGATGGCTCAAGTGATGAAGCTGGGACAGTGCCTAGAGGCAGACTTGGTGTAGGTGGTAATGTAGCCGGTTCTTGAGGTGGAGGTGGTCTAACTGGTAAGGCTGGTGACGGTGATGGTAATGGTTCACGTGGTTGAGGTGTTGGTGTTGGTGCAGGTTGAGGTTGTGGTCTAGGTGGCCTTCTTACCGCGGTTTGGGTGGCGGGAGTAGTGGGACGAGGAGGTGGGATAGGTCTCAACCGAGGGACACGAAAGCGAAAGGCGGATCTTTGGTCTGTCATGATGTTTGAATGGAGAAAATGGTAAGGAATTGATCTTGTGGTAAATAGTACAAGGACATGGTTGGTTTGATACCTTGGAAGGCTTATGGAAGGAGGCTTAGCTTATGAAGAATTCTTAACTTCCTTTGTAGGCAACTTTATGTTTCATCTTTGTATGTATTCCATTTCTATTCAACTATCATTTTCAAAGAATCTTGTGAAGTTGTAAAGCTTTGTGGCTTTTGCAATGAAAAGTGTGTAACTTAGCTTTAATCACAAGTTGTTACTTGCATTTGTGTGTTATTTTCGGTTAGATAATAGTAGTTTTGAATTTAAACTTAAGTTCTTACTTGCGTTTGTGTATACCTTTTCAGTTATTAAACAGGGGTTTCTCCAACATAACCAAGTTTCCGTGATGAATATATAAATATGCAATAACGTTGAGCTCAAATATGCCAAAATCTATATACTTGTGCCCATACTCATCATCTGTATGAAGAGATTAAGTCCAATGATAAAGTTATCTGAATAAAAATAAGCATCGGGATATAGTTATGGTTTTAAAATAATCTTGACAAAGATTAAGTTGTTTTATATATTCACTTGAAAAAGAATGTTTCAAGAGGCCTATTAGCTCAGCTGGTTAGAGCGTCGTGCTAATAACGCGAAGGTCGCAGGTTCGAGACCTGCATGGGCCATATTTTTTGTAACCTTTTCCTTTTTGAACTGATGAGTGATATATATGCAAACTTCTCAGGTTTAACAAATATTGTAACCATTTGTTACATATGAGTATAAGGATAACACCGCATAGGTAAAAATCATACATATAGATCGTACTCGATAGCAAAATTTCAATATTGGTTAACATTCTGGAACTTTTACAAAAGATTCGAAATTCGAACTCCACCAGGTGCAATCTTCAAGATGGCCAAAAAAGGTTCGGAAACAGTGACAAGATACCTCGATTAGGTCGCATACATCAGACTCAAAAGAAAAGATTCTGTTTTCCCAGTAGTGACCTGAATAAGCTCTGTTTACGCATTTATTGGAAGCACATATTATGAGATACGAAAGAGCAATCTAATCGAACAGAAAATTTAGTACTAAGCCTTTTCCAAGTAACCTGAATAACCTTTGTTTACACCCGTATGAGATAAACAAGACCGAGCTCATACCAGTAGTAACTGACTAACTATAAATATTGTAAAACAACCCCAATAAATCAAAACACAAAATTCTAGTACTAGTAATAACAAAAGAGCATTTGCATATTGATGCTTTTTGTAGTGTCTTTATAAGATGATGCAAATGCAAATGCAAATGCAAATGCAGTCCAATGCATGTTTTCTTGTACTCTTCCTCAAACCACTTACAACTTGAACTGAATAATTATGGAGTCACCACATTAGACCTGTTATCGTCAGAAGAAGGCCGGTAATCAGAAGAATCCGATGGTCGTAAATCCATGATCAGCTTAACAACTTCCTCCATTGTTGGTCTGGTATCAGGAACCCTGGTTACACAAGCAAGCCCAATTTGAAGCATCTGAACCATCTCTTCTTCAACATGTTGTTGCTTCATTAGTTCCACATCAAACACCTCCGCAGTCCACTCTTCACGGACCACAGACCGCACCCATCTGGGAAGGTCACCAATCTCGTCTTGACCCGATGCTGGGAGAGGGGCTTTGCCTGTTAGGATCTCGAGAAGTAGGACCCCAAAGCTGTAAACATCTGATTTTTGAGTGAACTTTCTGGTTTCAATTACCTCGGGTGCATTATATCCTATGCACCGGGATTTTGTTGTAGGGAGGAAGGTCATCAGTGGGGCTAAACCCAGATCGGATACACAGCCCTCGAGGTCTCGGGTGAGAAGGATGTTTGAAGATTTGATGTTACCATGGGTAAATTTAGCACCTCCTTCTGCGTGAATATGAGCAATTCCTTTTGCAGCTTCAAGTGATATCTTTACTCTAGAATCCCAATCTAATGGAGTTCTTCCTATGCCTCTGTTACCTGTGTTATAAGAGAATACTGTATATAATAAGACAGTAATTTTACAAGGGAAAAAAGTAAAGGGGCCAATTTTAACCTTTTTAGCTATGAATGAGTTGATTCGTAATCTATAAAACGTAAAACTACACGGTCTCAATGATCAGGTTATGTTTCAATTATTATGGGTCAAATGGGCAAATTAAAATAATATAGCCAAGTGGAAATGGGTCAACCAAAGTGTATTAATACTAGTATATAAAACATCCTAATTTGTTTGTTACAAGAGTTAGATGTTTATTGAAATAGCATGTTTTTTGTAATCATGTTAGGCTGTTAGCTAATATCTTACAAAATGAATGTGTATCTAGCCCCCACTGACCAGACATAAACCAAAAATTAATTGTTTGAACTGAACCCATTTTGATTGACAATCCGCTTACTTTATCACCTATAAGGCAAATTACTTTGCTCAAGACGAAAATAAGTCAAACAAGTAGAAGTCCGCAACATCGTATATGCAGTGCATACAAACTCCTATGCGGTAATATCGTTTTGGTAATTATATTAAACACATTAATTTTTATCAAATGTAAACTATTTAAATATTAACCCGACCAACACCAGAAGAACAACGTTTTAACCTATTACCTAACCTACCTTACCCAAAATACTCTATGAAAGAGCCAGTAAACCACACTCTAATCCCAGATAGTTTTTTCATACCATGGAGTAGTGATGAGAGGCTGCCGGTGTGCATGTACTCGGAAACAAGAAGCTTTTCATCCTTAGAATAATAGTAAGCGCACAACGGCACAATGTTTGGGTGCCTTCCAAGCTTCCCTACCAATTCCATATGCTGTTCAAAGTCTTTCTTAGGAACCCCAACTTCCCGTATCCGTTTCACCACCACTGTCGTTTCCTCATCCAATATAGCCTTATAAGCGGTTCCATAGCTACCTTTTCCAAGAACTTCAGCCGATGCCCTCAACAAATCTTCAAGATCGAAGTTATAAGCACTTCCCTCAAAGAAAACCAACTTGTTTTTCTCGGCTGCTTGTACCCCACTTCCAAAGTCATCAGATTTCTCATTTTTCCCAGGAGTGACAGCTTGGACCTTTAACTCACCAACAGAATCTTCGTTTTTCTTCTTTAAGCAACAGAAAAGTAATACCATAAGTAAAAGGAGTAGCAAGAAGCCTCCTATAACAATGCCCACTATAGCAACAGTACTTAGTTTCTTATGTTTCTTCGAGGGCATGGGCATTGAGGGGAGATCACTAGGAGTGGTTAAAGGTGAACATTGAGTCAAAGGTGGCCCACATAAGAAAGAATTTCCTTCGAATGATGAAACCGGAAATTTCTGGAGGGAAGCTGGTATAGACCCATTTAGTATGTTATTGCTAACATTCAGAACCCGGAGTCTAGTATGGTTAAGGTTTGGAATATTTCCTGAAAGTGAATTGAACTGGAGGTTCAATGAAGTGAGTCGGGTCAAATTTTTTAATGTTTCTGGAATGTTACCTGAGAATGAGTTGAAAGAGAGGTCTAATACAGTCATTTGAGGGGATAAAAGAGGAATTTCACCAGAGAAGTTATTGTGTTGAAGGTAAAGAGATTGAAGAGAAGGAATATATGGTATATCAGAAGGAAGATTCCCACTTAGAAAATTGGATCTTAGGCTAAGAATTCTTAGAGCATCTAGTTTTCCGATAGTATTGGGAGGGATTTGACCATAAAGTCCAACTCCGGGGAGATGGATGGCGATGACACGAGTTTTCTCATCATTACATTTGACGCCAACCCAAGAAGTGCAAATAGAATTAGTAGAATTCCAGTTAAAATTTCTAAGATGTGGTACGGCTGAAGCAAAACTAAGGAGAGACTGAGCATCAGAGCTCAGATCAGCAGTTGTGACATAAAATTTGTGCAGTAGGAGGATGAAAGTGGCCGCTGATAATAACTGGAGTTTCATTGGTTTTTCAGTTGTGTCGCATATATAACTTGAATTCAGAAACTCCAACGGATCTCCTGATTAGGCACCTATACAAGAACAAAGGCTAGAAATGTACGTACATAAGTAAATGTTGAAGAAATCTTGCAATTGAAGACAATGTGGTTTAAGAAGAACTACCAAATGGAACGTAAAATATAACATAAATTGGATTTAGACAACATTCGGAACATCTTTCAAGACAATTAGCATAACGTGAGAAAGAACTCAACAAGAAGATTTGAAATATATTGAAGTAAAACAAAAGTATATGTATATATATATATAACATAACTGGATTGTTACCTTGCAAGACCCTGCATAAGGGGAGTGATGAAATGAAAATGTGCTCAATAAAGTTTCAAACTTTGGTAGAGTGGTCTGATTATCTTGACCTCTTCACCTTTTTCCATATGGGATAAAGCAGAGAATAATCATATAAACTTTAGTTTTTCGGTAGAAAGTATGCACTTAAATGTTGAAGTAAAACAACCATTTAGAAGAAACAGAGTATCGTTCCCGAATTTAAAAGAATAAAGAAATTTGAGATTTAATATTCAAATTTATATGAGTTGATCAAAGATTTGTTTGTGATTTAAAGAACCATAAGCCAGAAATTTAGATATGTTTTGGCATAACTTTTTCCATAGTGGAAAACAGGAGTCATTTTTCGTGTTAATAGAGAACAAAAGTATTAAACAAAAAACAAAATAAAGGAAGTAAGTGAGTGACAAGGAGAATCTAACCTAAAAGAAAAAGACCAAACACTAATGAAAAGAAAAAGCAAAAGTACACTCCATTGTTCTGCAAAAAGCAAAGAAATTCTTCTTGGCTATAAAGAAAAATGTTACAATTTAAATGTATAATTTCACTCATCCAATACAACTTTTATCATAAATTGCCTTATATATACATTCGTTTATCGGTGAATGCATGAAGTGATATAAAGTGAACTTATTGGGCATGGGACCATAACACAAAAATAGTTATGGCCAACCCAAAAACTTGCATAACTGATCATGTTCGGCGCCTTTTTGTACTAATTTAAGAGCTTTGTAATCTATAATATAAAGTTATTATTATTTCAATAACATTTAATTCTGCTAATTCTGATGGGTACTAATGATCCAGAAAGTCCAAAATGTTCCAAGCCTTCAGGACCACCCAAACAGTCAAGTAGTAGTATTGCCTTTTTTTTATATGGCCAAAACCTAAAATAATCAAATGTGATTACAGATTTGCTTCTTC